>PVKM010010322.1:0-35171 GCA_004027735.1 Carollia perspicillata
AATCCAGCTTCACTCTCCACCCTCCCTCTTGCTCAGTCCCTTTACCACTGTGTCTTGGATTCCCTGAGAACTCCAAGCACAGACCCCTTAGGGTTCCTCAGCTTCTGCAAGGCTTCCTTGCTTGTCCTAAAAGGAAAGTCCTGAGGTTGATCTCAAGGATTTATTAAGGACAAGGGCTAAAGTTCCAGAGCCTCTCACTGGGGAAGCTCTGAAAAGATGAAGGAGGTAAGTTCTTTTCGAGGCCCAAGGTTGTTGTTATTAATCTTCTATGTGTTGTCTGCTGATAAGCAGGGCCATGGACAATATGCCAGAAGAAGGCTCTTGATTCACAGAAATGGTACAAATGGAGATCCCTTTCAGAGAAGGGAGTGAGAGGGGAACAAACATAATCTCTGTCCCAGGGTACACTTGGAATGCTATGGCAGAGAGTCTCCACTGGTGAGTTAAGTGCCATCACCAACTCACCAGGCAGGCCTGGGACAGAGGATGTGGGGACAGAAAGGAAGAAGGGAGAGTGAGGTTGAGGTCTCCATGGAGGAAAACCCATAGCAATAGCCTCCGTACCAACCAACCATGCCAACTCTCTGCTCTTTCTGATATGCCTGGAGGCTTCAGAGAAGGCATAATGTTAACCCAGTCTTCTCACAATCTTGACGAAAGCCAAGGGAATGGAAGGCCCTGGTAGTAATAACAGGAATAACACCTGACACCTGAGGGGTGCTTCACACTTTTCCAAAAGGCTATTACTTAAAAAAAATCTCACTTAAATTGTTTACCAAATTAGACAACCTAGTTAGAAATAATTATGCCCATTTGACTTTCCGGTTGGAAAGTCAACTAGTTACATTTACAAACTGAGTAAATGTAACTAGTCCAATGACGTGGCAGAGTCAGGGCTAGAACCCAAAGCAGTAGATCTTTTGATTAATGCTCCATAGGTTTGCTACTTTTTCAGTTCGATAAAATGCCTTGTTTCTGCTCTTCCGATTCTAGCTCCAGATTTTGGAAACAAGGGGCCATTAGCTAAAATCCAGCCACTCTGGCCACACATAGTAGGTCTGCAGTTCAATCCCAACAGTGTCTCTGGGGCGGAGATACTGGAGCCCTCTTCAGAACCCCACTGTTACCATGTGATTAAGCTCATAGTGGAAACAGTAAAGGGACTGAAGTCCCCACTTGATCACCTACCATTTCTTTGTGGTTGGGGTAGTATGTCTGCTCAATGAGTGGAAACTTTTCTCCTCCCAATGTCTTATAGATGGCCACCAGCTGGGCAAACTGTAAAAGAGAAGCAAACATTTCAGCTTATCTAGACAACTTACAGAACAAACAAAACAACAGTCTATCAAAAAATATTTATTGAACATTTGCTCTGTTGAGAGTTTTGTGTAAAGTGCTCTGAGTATATAAAAGAGTTATACAATTCCTATTCTCAAGGAATGTACTCTGTAATTAAGGAAAGGAGTGAGCTAACATTCATTCAGTGCCTACTCTATTTTAATGATATTTCATTGAATCCTCATATTAAATTGAGAAACTACATACTTTATCGTCTTCGTTTTACATATGGGACTCAAAGAGGGTACAAAAATTTCCTAAAGTCGGAGAGCTGCAAAGCTGTGAAGCTGAGATTAAAATTAGGGTCTTTAATTCCAAACACCTGCATCTCTAGAAATGGCAAGTGATGAATTGAAGCTGGATAGATAACATGGGCCAAACCTTGGAAATTCAAATGCCAGGCAAAGAAATGGTAGCTTTTCACTATAAGCAGTATGAAGTCTTCAGAGTCTGAGCAGGGGGTGTCGTGAATGAAGCTGTTCTTTAGGAAGATTTTGATAGTCATGTATATAGGACAGACAAACAGACCCAGTACTTCTGGGACTTACTACTCATCTAAGAACTGAACTCAGCTGGGTCCTTTACCTATGAGAAACCAGAACAGTTCCATAAGGAAAAGGTGAAGTACACATACTTACAGTGTCAGGATTGGAAGGCCTCTGGCAGACATCTAGCACCCTCTGCCCAACCCCCAACTTAATCAGTGAAGCAACTGAGGCCCAGACAAGTCACTTACCCAAGGTCACACAGTAGTTGAGCCAAATTCAGAGCCAGACCCCTTTATTTCCAATTCATGATTCTTTGTATTCGTTCAAGTAGCTGCCTTTCAGGCTCTGCAAAAACCATGCTCTTGCCATAGGAAACACACAGTACTTTCCCACTCAATTCATTCACACCCCCCACATACACATCCATCCCTAGTGCACTGGCAGCAGGGGTAATTCAGCATCCTTCCTCTCGTGCTTCTGGGTTACTTCACAGTCTAAGCAACAGATTTTTGGAACTGCTAGAAGGAAAAGCTGCCTTCTATTTTTCAGAGAAAGGAGAGCTAAAACATTTTCAAAAGCTGAGATCCTATTCTTTATAAGGGTTGTTGGCACATGAGCCAGGGGAAAAGAGGGGGCTGGAGCAGTAAAAGCTCAGAACTGGGTTATTAGAAAACTGAAGTCTTCTGATTCTTGTTCTTCCTCTAACTTGGTAGGTATACTTTGGCAAATGATTTTTCCTCTCCAGGTCTCATTTTCTCCTCTCCAGGCCTCATATAAAACGAGAGAATTGATCAGTTCCTCAAATTTTTTACCACAAACAACGTCTTTTGTTATATATGCTCCTGAACTCCATCATCAAACTGTAGTTTAAACGATCATCTGTTGTGGTCCTTTTGTGAGCAAAGATAATTTTTTTACTGTTTTTGAAATGCTGGAAAATGTTGAAATTTCTGGATCACTTCCCTTAGTAACACAGAGTTGGTGACTCTAGATTTCTGAAAGTATGATTCGTGGACTCTCAAGCCCCTAAGATTTTATTATTGAAAGAGACTTTAGAGAGCTCTGGACCAAACATCTCATCCTACAAATGAGGAGACTGAGGCTAGAGAAGTGAAGGGAAGCCTAGGCTCCCAGACCATGCCTGTAATTGAGGATGTCAGGTCTCTTTTTTTGCCTGGTGCATTTTTTGTTGTACCCTGCTGTCCTCACCATTCTATGGTTCTTCAACTTGTTTTCATTATCAAGACCAACCCCTCATACCTTTCCTGCCTCCTCTGATTCTATCTACCACCTCATCTGATCTTTAAGTCCTGCCTGCCCACCTCAGCCTGGCTGGACTCCTGCTCTGCCTGAGTTTCCAAGACTCTTCAGCATCCCTAGCCAGCTCTGCTTAACAACCTCTGTCCTGCTGTAGCCCACGCCCTGGCATGGCATCAAGGCATGTGAGTCTCTATCTTTCCAACATGTGGGAGACTTACACAGGCGCCACACTGATGCCAGGACAGCCCACGGCAAACTCCCAGAGTCCTGAAACAGCCAAGACTAAAACGGTAGCCAGTTCCCAAGCACTAGCTGGGTCCCTGGGAGCTCACCCCATCCTCCTCAACCTTATCTCTAACAGTTGCTGTCTGTTCAGGGTACTGGGTTTGGCACCTAACTCCTGCCTCCTTGGAAACTTAGATTAAATCACAAGCACACAGTCACCAATTAAACAAATGTATTATCTGATAAGGGTTATTTCCTCTATGTATAGACAAAAGAATGGATTTGGGAGCTGGGGGTGGTGGTATTGGCAAAAAATAGCAGGATAATGTTCTTTATAACCACTCACCTAATGAATCAGGAAAGACTTCTTGAAAAAAATGGGATTTCAAGATCAGTCTGAATTTAATAATTTATCCTTATCCCTCTTGGAAATAAAACATTTAATTCAACCCTGGTGCATCTGTCTCTAAAAACACCTAGAACAAGTGACAGGGATTTCAGATACATTTGTAGCAGTATAGTGTGGTGATGTTCTTGCTTTCTCTGGAATGCTCCTTTCAATGATAGGTCCACTTCTTCCAAAATCCCAGTGTGCCCTCTGACCAATTTATGACATGCAGATGTACTCAGAGACACAGTGATATAAGGTAGAGCATTTTCCAACCAACTGAGGCCTTTTCTCACACCAAGCTAAGAAATTTAGAAAATATGAACCAAAGTCATCATCTCAGAGGGACCCCTCCCCTCATAGTCACCAAATTTGTCCACTCCCATTTAACAGACAGAACAATACAAGTATATAAAATGCCATTAGTTTGGCAGCTGCTTAGTAAAAATGAAGGGAGAACTTGGTGTCTAGCCAGGGAGCCCTGCTGTTCTGATGCAATGCCAAAGGCAATGTGCTGGGATTGTGAATGGGTGAGAATGTGAACCCTCACCAGATCCCAGATCCCAGGAGGAGCAAAGTCCTAGGCACAGGCTCTCTGATCCTTTCCTCCCTGTCTCTGGCACAGTTTTTTAAAACATAAAGCAGGGGACCAGTTTCTACAAGAGGTCCCAAATTCTAGGGGACTCTAACAACCAGAATGGCAAACTGGTGGCAGGTACTATTATTCCTAGTTTACAGACAAAGAAACCATGGCAGAGAGGAGTTTAGTCAGAAGGCTAATAAGTGAAATCACCCAGAAAAAGCTGACAATAGCAGAATTACCCTGTGTGGCTATGAGGGAGCCAAATTCTAACAGGTATTAAAGGGACTGGGGGAAGGACGAGGGCATTTTGTGTAGTAGGGATGGTCACATGACTAAGGAGAAAGGGGAGGTCCCTAGAATGAGGCTTGGTGAAGGCCTCATATGTGTTCTTCTGAGAGTAACAACACACTCAAATCACAACCCTTTTAGCTTGTTTCTGTAAAGCTAGGATTCCAGATGCCTTAGGCCACACAGAGGGAAAGGCTGAATGAACAAGGGGAACCCAACCTTCCTTCTCAACCACAGCAATTCCCACCAGGTCTTTTGACTCTTTCTCTCATACTATGGATTCTTCCTGGTTTTCAAAGGGAATGGGTAAACTTTGAGTACAGGTGTGAAAAAAAGATCAAGAACATAGGCAATGGGTCTATTTCATTAAAAAACAAAAACAAAGTAACAAAAAAAATGCCCCACCATCTTTAGCTCCCTGAGTAGTGGTGAAGCTTGAGGTCCAGAAACTTCAAAATCAGCCACTGGTGCCATGACTCTTGGCAAGCCAGTATGTGATAGCTGAAACTTGATTTTTGGAAAATAAGAGGAGGAGAATGTGATTAGGGGCAGGTGTTTCCTTCTGAGATGGCCAGCCTACAGCAGCAAAGCTATTGGACCCGAGTGGCTTCAGCGGTGAGAGGGGAGGCCAGAGCGCCTCAACAGCCATCGAAGGTCACTCTCCCTCTTAGCCTCACTCTTTTCTCTGCTCAGAAGTTTCCACTGCCTCCTAGATTTCCAAACAAGCCAAGGAAGAAACAGCAGCTTCTTCCTCACACGGTAACTTAATTTATGTAAGTGACGGTGCAATCTAGAGAAATCCTGGCTGTATAACTTTGGTAAGTTAACCTTTTCTGGGTCTCATGTCTCTGTAAAAAGTGGTACTAATTATAATAATATCATCCTGGTAAAGTTAGTATGAAGATTAAATAAAATTAAAATAGGAAAACCTCAGATGTTGGTGCAATATAGTAAATGGTTTTATACTCCTTACTTTCCTTTCAAATTTTCATATATCTACCATGAAGGGTGGAGATTTGATCTCTAAGGGCACTTCTAGCTCATACAAGAGTCTGATTCATACTTGTGTGGATAAATCTGAATTTGAGGTTGTTAAAAGACTTGGTAAGACTGTCACTAACATCCCTCTGAGATGGACCATCTCCTTGGTCCCCATTGGCCTCAGGGCTTTCCAATAGATAGACCATTCAAAGGTAAGAAACAGGTATTTTTACTATTGCATCCTATGGCTGAGGGCAGAGCCTACAGACTTGTAAGGACTTCTACACAGAATTTTGGTGTGACTTTGCTGTGAAGCCAAAGGCCCATTGTGCAGCAAAGGTGCCCCAGCCTGTGATGATACCGTTCTCTTGTGAGAGCCTGCCCTTCCCATGTCCCAGCTGATGCTCCTTCCCACAACCTCTCAACTAGTGCCTACTGCATCTTGTTTAATAAAACAAGATGCAGTCCCACTCCTGGTGGACTGGGAGATACACAACCTGGAGGAAGGAGACCTCACTTACCACCCACGGCTTGTCACAGAAGTTGTAAATGGATTCAAGTGAGTTGATGCTGGGGAGGCCTGCATACTGCATGCCAATGATCAGGTGGCGGAAGTCCTCATTCTCTGCCATGCCAAATGCATGCTGCCGGATGAGCACAAAGTCTGGCCGGAAGGACCTGGTAAGAACGTAGAGGCAAGTTTGCCATTAAACAGCACCTCAAGTCATGTTACCTTATCTCCCATTTCCAAAGCCCAAAATAGAGAAGAGGTCTTAAGGGCCACCTGATCCAAGCCCCTTATTTTATTATTCCTCTTTATGGACTAGAAATGAGGCATTATGGCACATCTCAAAGGAGATTTGAGAAACATATTTCTGAAATTCCTATTCCTCTGGGTTAAACATGGCCTTTTTCTAAGATGCCAGTATCTTCAGGAAGGAAGAAACAGATCCTCACACCTTAAGTGAACAAGAATTTTTCCTGTCACTATGGGTCAGTGTGAAAGCTGAAGCTCCTTAAATCTCCTCCTTAAAATAGGCAATGCCCTCATCATGCCCCCAGGAGAGCAAGGGTTCAGGCTGGCTGAGACCAGATGCCAGACTTCCCAATGTTGTTCTTCCAAAGCGGACACTAGGGAGAGGTACAAATATTTTTTGCAGGACTGAGGTTGAGCAACAGCTACAGGAAGCACTAAGAGTACAGAATGTTCCCATTCATGGGAAGGCTCCCTGCATTTCACCTCTAGCCAGCAAAACTCTTAGCCACAGCTGATCCACAGTATCAGGGCCCTTGTCTTCATGCCCTTACTCCTAAGGAACCTTATCTTCTTAGAGATTCAGTTCTGTGGCAGCATCCATCCTCAAAATTCAGCAGTTCCACACTAGGATTCAGCAGTTTCACACTATAGCAATGACCTACCTGGTTCTCTGCTCAGGCATCCATCCAACCCCCACCTACAGCTCCAGCATCCCATCCAGGTTCAGAGATCAGTCTTTTAAAGTGAGATTGGTAGGAGCCCTCCTCAGTCTCTCAGAAGACTCAGCATCAAGTGCTAGAAATGCTCTGACTTTCAAGTGCCCCAATTCTGAGAAACTGGCTCCAGCTGTATGCCTAAGATCAAATCTCATATCCTAGTTATAGGAATTGAGCTCTAGACTTGTGGCCAGTTCTTGAGTTCCTGGTACCTGGAAGGGCCTGCCTTATTCTTGCCAGATCCCTCCCAGCACCCTGTTACCACCTGGTTTGTGCATGCATCCCCATAACTCACTCTACCTACAGCTAGAGAAACCCACTGTCTCTCTTGCAAGATGAACATCTTTTTTTCTGCCCTCCTCCTTAGTCTCCAGGATAGATGAACTCAGGATGGACAAGCTCATATTTTCTGTTGTTAGGTTCCAGATACCCAAGTTTTGCCTTTCCTGTCATTATCCCAGTTCCTATTAGATACTGGAGTCCTCAGTGTCAAGGTACCGCAGATTGAGGTAGGGAAGAGGACTCTTCCTAGAGCAAGACTGATATCTGAAAACCTGAAGCCACACCAAGCCCTGGTAAGAATAATACTGTGGAATCATTTCCACCAATCTAGAATTCTCATCACCTCTCTCAAAGAACTCTTGTATTATGTTTGATCATGTATATACGTGCCCAGCATACTACCTAGCATATAAGTGCTTTGTAATTGAAAATTTTCTTGCACCCGCAATGTCACTTCTGACTCTAGGTTTTCCTGTTCAGGGTTATGAGTTCCCAGGGTGGGGAACAGAGAAAGAACACAAGACGAGGAGTTAAAATAATTCACATAGAACAAAGGGTTCTGCTACCAACTTGCTCTGTGAATGTAAGCAAATCAATGTAAAATAGGTTGAATTAGATAAGAGGTTTTCAAACTTTTTTTAAAGGTTGTACAACTTCTTTTTTTTTTTAAATATGATTTTATTTATTTATTTTTAGGGAGAATGGAAGGGACGAAGAAAAAGAGGTGAGAAGCATTGACTGGCTGCCCTTCACACGCCTCCAATTGGGGACCGGGCCTGCAATCCAGGTGTGCACCCTGAACATACCCCAACCTGGCAACCCTTCTGTCTGCAGGATGACACTGAACCCACTGAACCACACAAGCCAGGTCTGAACATTTTTTAAAGTAATGAAATCCTGATTTCCAGGAAAATATATGCAGAGGTAAAAGCACAGAGGTGCACTGGTTGAACTGGAACTAGAGTTCCAGAACACCTCTGACAGAAATTCAGTTACCTCTGAGTAAACTCTCAGTCCATGAAGCTTTCTCTACCATTGGAACAAGAGCTCCCTGAGGGAGTAGCTGGTTTTCTCTGCCTCCTTATATACATCATTACGTTCTGCATACACTACGTAGCACTATTATTCCACTTCAACACTTGATTTTGAAACTGCCTCTGCAAGCCAGAGATGATAACTTGGCGACAGTAACAGTAACCCTGAGGACAGAAAGGACCTTACCGTACAACCTTTGTGCCATTCCGCAGTACCTGCATGTCCACAGCATAGGTCCCATCTGCATGGGCCACCAGGTTGAGCTCTGAAAATTCTGCCTGGAAAATAACAGTAAGGATTAGGAAGGTAATTTCATGTTATATAATTTTACTATGGTAAAAAAAAGTTAAAAAAATACTAAGGGAATAAGTCAACAGCCCTGACTTTTCCTCATCCTCCACATAGCAGCAGCAGCAGCATCCCCACTACCAAACCTTTTTATTTACAGTTTTCAAAGCCTTTTTACAAACTGATCTCATTTAACTCATAGCAACTCTATGAGGCAGAAGAAACAGAGATAAGGAGCAGTTAAGTTACTTTTCTAGACAAAAAAAACCCCAAAAAACCAAAAACATATTGTTGGCAGTGACAGAAGCAAAACTCAGGTCTTCAGACTCCCAGCTCACCAGCATCCTTTGTGCTGCCTCTCTGAGAACAACATGCCCTTTATTGGTTTCGACATAAAAGTATTAGGTTTTAGATTAGGCAAGTGGGTTTTTGTTCTGCTTTCCCCTCAACTAGCTGCACACGACATTAGGCAAGTTACTTATATTCTCTGGAGGGAATGGTCCTCCCACATATAAAATGGGAAAAAAATGTATCAACCCTGTTTACCTAACAACTTATTTTAAGAAGTGAATGTAGCCCTGACTGGTAGCTCAGTTATTTAGAGCCTTGCCCCAATATGCCAAGGTTGTGACTTTGATCCCTGGTCAGGGCACATACAAGGGTCAACCAGTTAATGTGTAAATAAGTGGAACAACAAATTGGTATTTCTCCTATTCTTTCAAACCAATTTTTAAAAATTTTAAGAAAAGAACTGAATGTATTAATGGTTAGGAAAGTACTCTGTAGATCACGGCATATTGTGCAAGGAATGATAACTTATTACCTAGAAAATACATGCATTGTTTAAACTGCACATTTCCCCCTACCCAAATGGATCTAATTTCTATTTATCAAGAAGAAAAGAATAGAGAAGATAAAAAATGAACTTTTCAGGAATTCACTGCATTAAAACAAGGAAGTGTTCTTTTTTGTTTCTTCTGAGGTGTAGCCTCAAGCCCACAGTAGTCACCACTCGAGGCCACCTACAGAAATGGCAAACGTGTGCCTCCCCAGGGATACCATGCCACCAACAACATGGAGCTGTGGCAGAGTCCTGGGAAGACACTCCTCTAAGGTATTCCTCAGCCTGAGAACCCTGCAGTGAATGAAGGCCCTAAGAGCCACACTACTTGCCTATCTATGGACACCAGAACTAAGATAGAAAGTCAGTGAAATTGAAATACAGTCTTCAGGACTATGTCTCATAAAGAGAAAAACCCTGGGGAAAGGGTGGGGTGGAGGAGATAGCTTGGAACCCAGTGAGACACTCTGTACTCCACGCAGAACTAGATGGTTCACTCTGGAACGCCGAGGGGGACCAATGAGGACTGATGATGCAAACGCAGCTCTGGGCTCCAAGCTGATTACCTGTTCCACTTTGATATCATAATCTCCAAGGACTTTTTTGCCCCGAAAGCACTTGGCCCTAGAAAAAGGAGAAAAAAACAAACAAATCCACATATCAGTTTTGTGTGTTCGAGGTCAGAAATTCACTATTATAAAGTTGAGCCTAGAGTAGACAAAACCCCAGAATGACAGTCAAGACGTGTGTTAGGGTTAGAACCTAACTTTGCAGTCGGACAACCACGACTGGGAAACTCAAGCAAACCACTTCCTCTCCTTTTATGCTCAACTTATTCACCTACAAAATAAACCAAAGCACCTTTTTACTCCCAGGTTTTGTAATTTTTATAACATCTCTGTCTGGTCCTTTGGCTACTGAAGTCTAAAAGTAGGAACTTTCCTAATATTATTCCTGGTAAAGACAAGGTCAATCTTCTATAGTTTCCTTATCTTCCCCTATCTGCTATTTCACTCTGATTTTCTAGTTAGTTTCCACCTTTGAAATTTTACTTTTAAAGAAAGTAAAATTATCATTTTGCCTTTTCATACCCATACTTCCAAAAAGAATGGGAGGCTACCAGAAAAAAAAAAAAGAGGAGGATCATGAGCAAAGCTATTATAATTGAACACAAATGTTATCCTATATTTCTGAGAAGTCAAGAAAATAAGTCAAGCTGTTATACAGTACCTATTATCTTCCCATTTTTGTCATGGGTCTGGAGGAACTTCACATTAATGGCTTTATAGCCTCATGTAAGCAGATTGCATTATGCTTATATTTATATCCATTTCTATTTTGTCCTTAACCTACCCTCCCTGCCAGAAGATTTTATTACCTGCCCACTTAGGCTGGTTCTCTGTTTGTAAAAAGGGCCTTTCCACGCTGTACCTCTTAGCTAGGTTGGGCTTGCTTTCCCAATGTTTGAAATGTCAAATTAGCATGTTTCACTGACGATTTGCTAAAGGTCCCTCTCCATATTAAAGGAATAAATTAACATATTGAACATCATATTCTAGGAATTGTATATTAGTTGTTTTCAGGAACATCTCATTTAATCTTCTTAACAACTTATGAGACAAGGGAAAAGGTATTCACTTTTGAGATGAGGAAACCAAGATTCAGAGGAGGAAAATGGCATATACAAGGTCACAAGGTAAGTTAGTGAGAGAGCACATATTCACACCCAAGTCTTAGTCCATGCCCTTGGAACTGCATGGTGCTATCTCCCTCTGTTGACTCATTCTCTCCATCTTTACTCCCACCATTACAGAAACTGACTTGTTATGTGTGCTGTATTGCATGTTTTTTTCCCCATTTTCCTTCTTCCGCTCAAAAGGGACTTGATGTTGTAAGCACTAGTTCTACTACAAATACTTCCTATCCTGGTTCCTGTGAACTACCCAGAATGCCGCCAGGCTATTTCCTTTCATCTCTGGTTCTGGAACAGTCTGTTCTAGGAAGTTGTCATTTGTCCTATCCAAGTCCCTGGCCACCCTCAAATTGTTCCTCAGAGGCACTCAGCCATCCTGGAGTTGAATCACTGAAGTCCACCCCCCCACCTCTGCCCTAATTCCTTACTAAGCTTCATCGGTTTGCTTCTAGGACCCTGTTCAACACTGATAGCTCAGTAAGCCCCTTGGGCAAGGGACCTGTCACATATCCTGTCCCTTTGGCTACTGTTTGATCTTATTTATGGGTTTAAATAATAGTCTACTCATAGCACTATCATTACCCTGCAGATCTTGGACTCTGTACATGACTACAGAAAGGAGGAACTAGAGTAAATGACTCATGGGGTTCCTTTCTTGTGTTGGTTAGGTGTGCTACCTTGTTACCAGCAATGCTTTTCGGATGCTTCCTCCCATTTTCCATCTCAAAATAGGTCTCCTTCTGTGCAGTAAGTTTCAGAAACATGAACAGTAACTTCTCATATTGTACGATGCCTTGCATTTTCAAAGTACATTCTTTGCCTTATTTGTTCCTTACAACTCTGTAGTAGCCAGGTTAGACAGTGTCATCCATTTAACCGATGGGGAAACTGAAACCCAAGAGCAGTTAAATAACATACCCAAATCACAGAACAGTTCATAAGAGTTAAGCTTAGAAGTAAGAGTTTGTATCTAGGTGCTGCCAAGTTTTTAAATTCACTCATTTATTTTGTGGGTTTTAAACACTAATATTAAAGTATATTTATAGATTCTGGCTTGGTTTAGCTGCCACTTCCTGCACCTGCCCATTTACCAAGCTGGCTAATGATACTGTTTTCATGCCTTCTCCCCACCCCCACCTCTCCAATTATCTTAATGCCTTTTCCTTAAGGTAATTTGTCCTGTTAGAAATCAGTCTGTATTTCCTGGCTCCAGGTCACTGACCTCTCTTGGCTGAGCCACAATCTTACAAAAAAGGAGCCAAGATGGCAGGCGGACGGGCACAGAGCCTTCTCTGGAGAATAAGCACGTTCTCCCAGCTTCTGGCCTTTGGATGTTTTAGTTCCAGGTATTTTCATAAAAAATTGTATAGCTTACAAGCAAGTGACAAAAGTACTGCCTGATACTAAGAGCACTGTTAGGAGGCAGTATGCTAGAATCCACAAGGGTCCTAGAATTAGTTTATGGGAATCCTAGCTGTCCCCTTTCCTGTGTGACCTTAGACAAAAGGCTTATTTAAAAAAAAAAAAAAAGTATTTCATATACTTAAACCAATCAAAAAGCACGTCACAGGATAAAATGAAAAATAAGTTTCTCCTTACTCTCTCATCAAATATACTCCCCATTATAGGTGCAAGCATATCTTTTCATTGTGGAATAAATGTATGCATAATCTGTATGCATATACGCTTCAAATATGCATATGGCATCATGCTACATAAACTCGTTTTTGAACTTTGATTTTTATTGAATTTAAAAATACATCTTAGTGATATGCTCTCAGCACATACTGATGGACCTCTTTCTTAATAGTTGTACAAAATTCCATTCGAAGGTCATACAATAACTTAATCAATATTTTGGGGTGAGCATTTAGATCTCTAATTTTGGGGTTTTTTTTGCTATTACAAACAGTGTTACAATGGCTTACATTTAAGAATATATCCATGAAATAAGTAATGTATTTTTTCCAGCTTTACTGAAATATAATTTACAAATAAAATTGTATATAGTTACAGTGTACCCCATGGTGATTTGATATACATATACTTTGTGAACGGGATTACCACAATCTGGTTAATTAATACACCCATCACCTCACATAATTATTTGTGTGTATGATAGAAATGTTTAAGCTCTACTCAGCAAATTTCAACTACACATACAGTACTATTAACTGCAATCACTATGTTTGTACATAAGAACAAATAATTCATTGCAGACTTTCTAGTGCAAGGAATAGACACAGTTATATTTTTTACTGATACTTCCACACTGTCACCCGCCCCATAAAAATATTATAGCACTCTCCTTGGTGTTTGAGAAAGTTATTCCACCTCCCTTAGTCCCCCACCCCCACCCCCCACATACAGCCCCTTGCATAAACTGGGTACAAAACAAGGTGCTCATTAGGGATTTTCTGACTGGCAGCCTCATCAAACCAATTCGAACTCACCCCCTTGTGCTCAGTCCTAAACAGAACCCAAGATGTACATCCTTGAAGCTCAGACTAAAAATACCTAAGGGTGCCTGTGTTGTCAATTTCCCCCTATTGTAACATTTTCTTAACAAGCCTAGCAGCTGAGGATGTATGTGAATTTAATGGCTTGGAGCTTCCTTGATGGACCATCTCACCTTATTGCTAAAATGAGTAGAGCCTTCTAGATTTAACTCTTCTTACTCAAGGCACTGAACACCCTCATCAATTCCCACTTTCCTGTCAAATAGGGCTTGTGAGGCTAAGGAGCATGATTTCAGAGACTTCTCCACTAAGGCCACCTCCAAATTTAGCCTAAACTAGGCAAGCCCAGCTTAAATACCCCTCTTTTATGCATGGGATAATGAAGAAAGGTCTACAAATAAGAGCCAGGGTGCTGAGTTTAGGCTTAGTCCCACCACTTCTCAGCTCTGTGATTTTGGGCAAATCACTGCCTCTCTGACCCTCAGTTTCCTGATACATAAAATACAGCTAATAGTAATAGCAAATATTTGCTATGTACTAACTACTGTTCTAAGTATTTTACCCTTAATTTATAATACTTGACTCACAAGTTGCAGTGAAGATTTAATGAGGCTAGATAAGAATAACTGACATTAAAGTGTTGGAAACTTGAAATGCTATGCAAATATTAATTACTACTAGGAAAATGGAACAAACATTCATGTACCAGGTATTATTGCTATTTTACTATTACCGCAGCCAACATAGCTTCTTCCTCTTCTGAACCTTCATCCTGCTTATTGTCTGCTCATATTTGGCTCATAGCATCATTATCTGATACCATCTTCTAAACTTGGTTGTCTAATAATCTGTGACACCCCTCTCCTACCCCTAGCCTCAGACCACCAGACTGTGATTACATAATGCTTCCGAGCAAGAGCCATCCATAAGCAAGCCCTGGATTTTCCAAACCATTTTGGATTTTAAATATTGGTTATGTCCTATTGTCATATTATATGCTCTGAGCTAAGGCCTATACAAATATAATTATTGTATCTGTGAATTTCCAACTCCTTCACCGAGCTGTGTACTTAGTAAGTTCACAATCAGTGCTTGCTTATTGACTGGAGATATTAGAGTGACGGTTTTGGCTGGACAAATGTAGAAAACCAGAAGAGGCCACTGTCAGGTCTCAGTGGACTGAGCCTGTCTCTGCAAGCCCCAAGATCTTCTCCTCTGTTCTTGCATGTCCACATCCCAGGGTATCATGCTCTTTCTTCTCTATCCTTTCATACATGAAAATTTGTTCTTAATCTCCATCCATCCAACTGGAACTAAAGGACCTAAAAAGAGCCTAGAGTGTAATTCCTCCCTAGGTGACTGAAGTTTGCACAAGGCTCAAAACCTCAAGCTAGAAGATGAAAGCACCAACAATGCATTTGCAGGCTCCAGAAGGCACTTAGGGAGGAAAAGGCTTTCTTAGGACTGTGGAATCTACAGCATAGTAAATATAACACTTAGCACTAGTCTGGACATTTACCTTTAACAAGGTGCTTAGCCTCTGGCTCACACTGTCTTAACTCAGGCCCTGGTCTTTTAGCCAAGCATCTTCAGGTTTCAAGAAGTCAGGAAATGGTAGAGGATACCTATTTTTCATCCTATAACCAAAGGGTAAAATCAGGGCTGCTGGTCTTGAAGAGAATTTGTGAGCGTCTGCTGCCACCCACTGGCGAGATGCGAATGTACTGGAGACATGGCTGCAGTCCTAGCTGAAGAGCCAGACTCCCCTGGCCCAGGGTCATTCCTCCAGGTGCTTATTTGCTGCTTTAAAAAACCATGCCTGAAAATCAACGGTTTCTTCTAAAAAGTATGTGTCCACACACCCCAAGCTTAGATAGTTGGCCTTCTGCAATCTGTAAAAAAAGGGCTGTGGTTTGTCAGTAAATTCAGCAACAATTTATTGAGCACCCAGTGGTACGTGCTAGAAATGTAAAAATGCATTAGCAGTTGCCAAGTACAAAAAGCACAGCCTAGAAATGGAGACCAATATCCATACGGGTAATTGCTAAGGTCCCTTTTAACTCTTAGGATTTATAACTAGTATTCACATTCTCACCTTTCAACCTTTTCCTTAAAAAATATTTATAACACAACTAAAACAACAACAAAAGTTTCATATAGCTCAGAAAGACATACAGTGAAAAGTATGTTTCCTCTGCCTTCAAGAAGTTCACACATTAGTGGATAGCAGAAGCATAAATAATGATCTTAATACAGAGTTTATAAGCTGTAGCAGGGGTGCAAATAAGGGACTATGAGAACCCTAAGGAGGGAGTTCTCACTGCCTGGAGAAGCCTGGGAAGGCTGAGTTTTAAAGAAGGAGTAGAAAAATGCCAAACAATGAGGAGGAAGCAGAAATAAAATGTGTGTGCAAAGCACAGAGGCAGGTAAGAGCACAGAGCAAGCCAGACCACCTGACTGCAGGGGAGAGCACTATGGGGTGAGCAGTGAGGGGTAAGTCGCCTGAGAAACAGAAGAGACAGATTGGCAAAGAGCTTCAAATGTCAGGCTGAGTAGCTGGGACTTAATGGTTAGCGTCCAAAAATTTTTTAGGAACATCTTATTATGAAAAAAGTCTATCCTTGGTAGCTATTAACATTTTGCCAATCTTTCTCATCTATCATCCTCAACTATTGTTGCTGAGACTATTGTTTGAGTGTTTCAAGGCAAATCCCAAATAACATGTCATTTCTCCTGTAAAATTTTAAGGGTTATCTCTAACTGATAATGACAAATGTTTTCATTTTGGCAAAACACATGCAGCAAAATTTTCCATTTTTAAGGGTATAAATCAGTGGCATTAAGTACATTCATAATGTCGTGCAACCATTATCACCATTCCCAAAACTTTTTCATCATCTCAAACAGAAACTCTAGCCTTAAGCAATAACTGCCCATTCTTCTCTCCCTTCAGTCCCTGGTAACCTCCAATCTACTATTTTTCAATGAATTTGCCAATCCTACACATTTATCTTTCACAAAGATTCAGCCCATAAAAACACCCTTAATAAAAACCTGTTGTTTGTAAAAAAGTAAAAGACAAAACAAGATCCCTGACAGAAAACACCTATCCACCTAAGACTTGAAGTAACAAGGAGCCACAATACATAAAACAGTATCACACAAGAATACACAATACTGTATGGTCATTAAATGCAAAGAACAAATAACAATTTATACTTTACACACCCTGAATCAAAAAGAAGAAAGAGTACCTTCCCCACCATGTTACAGAGAAACAAGTTATTCAAGCCAACTCAGAAACTGCATTTTAATCAATTAATAATTATTTAATAATTAATAATTTCAACATCTTTATTGAGTATATACAGGCATACATCATTTTATTGCACTTTGCAGATAGTTGTATTTTTATCGAGATCAAAGAAAGACCTTCCATCAGCAAAATGAAGGCTCAGGTAACGGCTGGCATTATTTATCAATAAAAGTATTTTAAAATTAAGGTATATATGTTGTTTTTGTAGACATACTGGTATTGCACATTTAATAGTATAGAGTAAACATAACACTCATATGCACAGGAAAACTTAAAAATTTGTGTGACTTGCTTTATCGTGATACTCATTTTATTGTGGTGGCCTGGAACCAAACCCACAATATTTCTAAGATATGCCTGTATTCACATTTTCCCAACTGTCTCCAAAAATACTATCAAAGATTTTTAAGCAGAGAGGTGGCATGATCAGATGTACCTAAGATCTGAGAGACCATTTTGTCCGTAATATGGAAGAGATTGGTGTAAAGTGAACTATGGTTCAAGATCATTTAGAAGCTGGTACAGAAACTAGACTTTAGGACTTACTGTTTTACAGTTACACGGCAAACCAAGAGATACTAGAGAGCACTCACCTAGCAATTCAATTGATTATTTGATCAGTTAGATCTAGAATTCAGAATCTATCTGGGAAATGACAGTATTATTTAAAAATAGGATTTAATGAAGTGATAGAAAGTGGTATAGGATTCTCACTATAGATGTTCTGGAACAGTGACATAAATGAGACCTAAAATAGGACCTTACATTGGTAAAGGGGTTATTACCTTTAATTTGGACTTGTTATATAATTCATAAATCATAAAACTTTCTTTCAGTACATGGAGAAGAAATACCTGTTATGGATAGTTGGTTTAGGAATAAGAGAGAAAGAATAGAAATTGAACACTTTTCTGGATAAATGCAACATTCTGTAGCTGGTCCTTCATTTTATTAACTCAGTGATTAAGTTATTAAATCAAATGCTCTGCAACTAAGGCACTTCTTAGAAAACAAGCTGCATGGTGTCTTAGTTAACATTCATATGAAGGATCTGGAAGAGAATGCATGGGGAAATTGCCAAGTTTGCAGATGGCATTCAGCTCTTCCAGGGATTAAAATGCCAAGCTGATTAGGGATGAACTGAAAGATGATGTGGACGTGGGCAGAAAAGTGGCAGAGGAGTTTTAATGTGACTAAGTGTAAGAAAACATATTCAGGGGAAATGATCTTATCAGAGGATAATGAGTGTTCAACTACAATCCAGTAAAGTAACCTAAAATGGCAGAAAGTTGTTTTCTTAAGATATCAGTACCGCAGGATATCAGACAAAACACAAAAATATCAAGAAAGTGGGAGGTAAAAAAAATGTTGGTTATCATCAGAAAGTTGATTGGAAACCCAACATAGAAGGTTTCTTACTCTGACCAAGTACAAGCCTTAGTATTTTCATACTGTATTTGTGATACAGAGTATCAAGTCCACTTATCTACACACAAATGACATGATAAAAAAGTAGAAATGGCCCAACGAAAAAGACACAGAACAAAATAAAAATGCTTTGATTTTAGGAAAGGCTGAAATAATGAGTCTTTTTCAGTCTGTGAAGGTAAAGATCCAAAGGGGACAGAAGGGTGTGAAGAAGGGGAAGAGAACCTGAGTGACTATATGCTTCATTCTTCCCAGATAACCAAATTATCTTACTACATTTCACACCATACATGAACATCATCTCAGTGTTAGTAGTTTTATAGGAAAATTAGGCTCAGATAAATTAAGTGACTTGTTTAATGGTAGCAGTTAGTAGATAGCAGAACTAGCTAGTAAAATTAAAATTCAGTGCTTCTGATGATCAACTTTAGAGACTGTATATACTTCTTTAGATGGAATTGTGCTCTATTCATTTTTGTATTCCCAATACCTGTCCTACTGTTTGGCACATAGTAGATGTTCAGGAAATGTTTGTGGGGTTATTGAATTGAAACAGCTAGACATTTGGAGTTTAACGCTAGACAGGGCAACCATGCAAAATCTGATAGAGTCCTGGGCTTATAGATCTCTGGTCATACCAACTTAGTCCTCCGGAGTTTATAAAATTCCCTCAAGTGTTCCACAGGAAAGCTTCAACAGTCTTAGGTGGCAGATGAGACCCCTTAAGAAAAACAGCGCTCTTAAAGGCCTGAAAATGACTAATTTCTGAGTAAACACCCCAGCTGTGACTTCAGTTGGGAACAGCAGATCACTTTTTCTGAGCAGATTTTCTGAAGGTCTCTATTTTGGGGAATAATTAAATGATGCACTAGCACAAGATTATCAAATACAGGGGAAAAAAAAAGAATCCTGTATCTCAGAAGAACACGTGATAGGAAGATTGGATGCATTTGTCTGTAATTATAGTGGAGCTACAGAACAGAATGCTTTGGAGTCATGGAACAGATTCTCTTTCCAGGACTGGCTTATAAAATTAAATCGGGCTGATTTGATATTGGAGCAAAGTGGGTTAGTTATAAAGTTTACTTTGGAGAAACATCGAGCAAATATAATTTTCAAAAGATATGGATTTATTTTATGCCAGATAAATAAGGTTCTTTGTATTGAAAAATACCCAAGTTTAACTTCAGTGTAGGGTCACAAATCACAGCCATAATCACCACTATGCTCAAAGCTGCACACTTCTATCCAGCAGTCTAGTACAAAGAAATGTCCTGTATAATCTGGGCCCACCGTTTATTTTAAACTTATCTTCCACTATTTTCCTTACAAGATTGCTGCAGTCTTTATGTGAATTAGAAAAAGGCACCCCTTCCTCTAGGTGGACAATCCTGTCCCAGGGTAGTTGGCTTGGGCAAGCAAAATGTGGAGCTGTGTTTCATCTCCCACTTGTCTCCTTAGTCCATGCTCTTGTGCTGTGAACAACCTGAAAAAAGCATATGTAGAAACCCGTTCCTACTACCATTCAGACACTGAATGGTAATATTATATCAATCTGCCAGTCAGACACTGTTTTCCAATTACCTCCTGTCAAACTAATGCCTCTGTCCATTGGTCCACTTAGAAACCACCCCTTTCTCACAGCAGCCAAGATATGGAAACAGTATACACGATGGAATACTATGCAGCAGAAAGAAAGAAGGAGCTCCTACCCTTTGTGACAGCATGGGTGGAACTGGAGAGCATTATGTTAAGTGAAATAAGCCAGGTGGTAAAAGACAAATACCATATGATCTCACCTATAAGTGGAACCTAATCAACGAAACAAACAAGCAAGCAAAATATAACCAGAGACATTGAAATGAAGAACAAACTGATAGTGACCACAAGGGAGGTGGGAGGAGATAATGGGGGGGAAGGGAAAAGAGTTGTCAAAGAACATGTATAAAGTACACATGGACAAAGCCAAAGCGGGGTAGGATTGAGGGTGGGTGGTGGGGATGGCTGGGGTTGTGGGGTGAGTGGTGGTGTGAAAATGAAGACAACCGTACTTGAACAACAATAAAAAATAAAAAGTAAAAAATAAAATTTAAAAAAAGATATGGAAACAATCTAAATGTCTGTTGATGAACAAATAAAGAAAATGTGACATACATACAATAAAATATTCAGCCTTAAAAAAAAAGAAGGGAATCCCGCCATCTGCAACAACATGGATGAATGTTTTAGATCCTTATTTTAGATAGTTTAAAATAATATTTTAGACACATATTTTAGATCCTTTTCTTCCTTTATGCTAAGTGAAATAAGCCAGACACGGGAAGATAAATACTGCAAGATCTCACTTAAATGTAAATCTAAAATAGAGTAGAATAGCGGTTGCCTAGGACTGAACGAGGGATAAATGACAAGTGCTGGTCAAAGAATCCAAAGTTTCAGTTATGCAAGATGAATGATTTTTGGAGATCCAATGTACAGCATGGTGACAACAGATAATAATACTGTATCGTATACTTGAAATTTGCCAAAAGTTCTCAGCGCGCGTGTGCGCGCATGCACACACACACACACACAAGGGCAATCTCACAGGCTTTTTAAATGCATCTATCGGGATCATGTTCTCACATGGGGAGAGAGAAGAGCTCTGGTCTCTCTTCCTCTTCTTATAAGGACACCAATTCCATTGTGGGGTCTCCACCTTCATGACCTCATCTAAACCTAATTACCTCCCAAAGGGCCCCGCCTCTAAATACCATCACATTTGGAATTAGAACTTCAACATATGAATTGGGGGACTGGAGACACAAACATTCAGTCCATAAAAACACCCTTGATAAAAACCTGTTGCTTGTAATAAAGTAAAAGACAAAACAAGATCCCTGACAGAAAATACCTATCCACCTGAGACTTGAGGTAACAAGGAGCCACAATACATAAAACAGTATCACACAAGAATACACAATACTGTATGGTCATTAAGTGAAAAGAACAAGTAACAATTTATACTTTACACACCCTGAATCAAAGGGAAGAAAGAGTATCTTCCCCACCATGTTACAGAGAAACAAGTTATTCAAGCCAACTCAGAAACTGCATTTTAATCAATTGCTGAGTAGTACGGCACAGTGGAAAGAGTGTGGATTTTAAAGCCAGCCTAACCTGAATTTACATCTCAGTCCTCAACTTACTACTTGAACTTGGGCTCTTTACTTCTCTGTATTTTCATCTCTAAGGTAATGATAATACCTATTTCTGAAGTTTGTTAGATTTAAATGACCATGCCTTTAATGTATTCTTCAAACATGCTAAACTTTCCATCTCTTTTGGGCTTTCGCACTTGCTACCAATATATCTTTCCCCCTAGATCTTTGCACTATTCAAGCCTCAGCTCACACATTACTTCTTCAATAACATTTTTTTTTCTGACTACCAGAGCTAAGGTAGTCTCCTCCCCTCCCAGTCATTTTCTCTGTTATCTTCAAATATATTATCTTTATTTTAAAACTTCTTTGACTATTTGTTTATTATCCATCTCCCCAACCAAAATGTCTCCCCAACCAAAATGTAAGTTCTATAACAGCAGTGACCTTGCTGTCATGTTAACTGTTGTATCAATCCTATGCCCAGTTCTATTATAAGGCCTGGTACATGTTAAGTGCCCAACAATATTTGTTAAACAAACAGATGAGTATGTAAGATATCTAGCACAGCACCCATTCACATATTTTAGATCCTTTTCTTCCTCCTTTTTATGTAAAAATCACTGTGTTAAACAATGTGCCTGTGACAGCCCTTTGAAATGTAGCGCATTTCAACAAAATGGATTCATTGTTTGCGGATCAGGCACTTATAAATTAGACAGAAATATGGTAATTTATTCCAATGTGCCATGAGACTATCCTCTGTCTTAATGATTTATTTTAGATATAAATCATACTAGTTATTGTGGTGTTTACAGATTTTACTCTCATATGAGATATTAATAACATATTCCCTTAGCCATCTGAGAGGGGCATTTTTGCTTACAGGCCTTCTATTTATGAGGAAACAGAGGCCCAGAGAGAGGAACTGCTTAAGTGCTTCAAGGTCAAACTCCTAGAGGCAGACCACATTCCCTTTTCCATTCTATCATGCTATGAAAGACAACTTTCCCCCAAATGAAAGAATATTTGAATTTATCAGAAATCCCTAAATGATATTATAGGACGTGGAATCTAAGGGTGTGATTTCCATTCAGAATCCTTGTGAGATCAGGTATGATAAAGAATATAGGATGGGACCCCTACCCAGGTAGCTCATTTGGTTAGAGCGTCATCCCAATACGGCAAGTTGCAGGTTCTATCTCTGCTCAGGGCACATACAAGAATAAATCAATGAAACCATAGATAAGGGGAACAACAAATTGATGTTTCTCTTTCTCCAAAACCAATAAATAAAAATTAATTTAAAAAAAGAATACAGGGTGGGGTAAAAGTAGGTTTACAGTTGTGAGTACACAAAACAGAATTAATTCTTGTATTATTACTTATTAATTATGAACAACTCTAAACCTACCTTTGTCCCACCCTGTATAAACAGCTAAGCATTATGGAAGCATAAGAAAGTTTTATTTATTTTTGTCACCTTACTGATTCATTGATTTTCTCGGTGATACTTCATCACCAGGGCATGGTTCACATAGCAAATTGCAGGAAGATAAAAAAAAAGAGTTCTTACCTCATTTTGTTCTCATTAGCAAAGGACACTTGACCCTCTTTTCCTGGTCCAAGTGCAAACTGCCATAGCTAGTATTATCAGCCTACTCACCACCATGGCTCTTCAGAAACATCCTTGTACCTCAAGGCAACAGCACTTTGGATTTCCAAATCCAAACCCAGGTGGCACATTCCATTCTACAATTTTCCAACTGGCACTAATTCAGGGGGAGATGTTCTTCATCAGAATAGGCACTAAGGACTGAATTTTGGCAGGCTGGAAGAAGGAAGAACTGGCACTTTCCATAGCCTCCTAGTTATACCCAAGTTTAAGCAACATGGAACTACACATGTTCTGAATGGAAAAATGGACATTAGATACTATCCTCTCATTTTTATAGGTGAGGCTTAAAGAGGAAAAGTTATCCAATGTCTTATAGTGGGAATTCTGTAGGAAATGCTGATCTCTTCTCAATCCAGCGCTCTTTCTGTTACACCAAGTTTAGTCCAGAAGGGATCCGGATGGAAGGTCATGCCTTAGTATAGAAGCACAACATATGTGGTGCTGTTTTGACTCTCTTCTGCTCAATGAATTTGTCCATCCTTTCAGTTACCTCTTACAATCCACTGAAATACTCTTCACATTCAATGAGCCCAAAAGAGTAGTTTTAAAAACCAACCCAAACTGATTTGCCTGAAAACTCAGTACATTTTATCCTTAGTGTTTGGATATATTCCTTTGAAAAGGAGTCTATTATTCAATGCTGTTATAATAAAATGTATTGTATAAAAATTTAAAAATATTTTCATCATTTATTCTTTTAAAAAAGATTCATTAGGTTAGGTACTACTTTTGTCCAACAGTATGCAAAGCACTGGTTGATGGGGTTGGGGCAGGAAAGTAAAGACTATATAGACTTTGTTCTAGCTCTGGCACAAAGAATAAAAATAAAAGTGTTATCAGAAATATAGTAGATTATTAATTCCAGAGTCCAAACACCAGAATTATATTAACTAGAGCCAAATTAATAACTAATATTTGTTAAGTACTTAGTAAGCAATGGTTGCTGTGCTGATACTACACGTCTTATTTCATTTAATCCTCACATCAATCAAATAAGGGAGGTAACACTAGCTCCTAATCTTACAGATAAGATAGATAGTATAGATAAAATAATGTTACAGTAAAGATGCAGAGAGATTAACTTGTTCAAGGTCATATAACTACTGAGTGGTGAACTCGGGATTCAAGACCATACAAAATGACTCTATAACAGATCTCATTAACCACTTCACAATACTTCCAAAATATGGAATTATTCAAAAAAGAATTTTAAAAGATGATTCATTTTTTTAATGTCACAAGGCACTGATAATTTCTATAACACTCATTTTTATGCATGCTTTATTTTAGAATAAATAAAATTTTGTACTAAAAAACAATTGAGAGTAACAATTTCTGTTACTATTTTAAAATGGCTTCCTAGGAAGTATGACTTCATTGAAGTAAGAAACATCCAAATCTGTAGAGAATTTTCATAAGAGTTTATTTGAGCCATACTGACAACACTGCCTGGGAGCAAGATCTCAAGTGCCCTAGAGAATGACAGTTTTGCAGTTTCACTTATGCATTTGGAATGAAAGAAGGAGCATAAGGTAGATTATTATGTAAAGGTGGGAAGAAATCAAGGTACAGGATAGGTATCAAGATTATGTGATCCCTTAAGGGTGGTTATGCCTTCCTCAAGAGGTCTGAAAAAGAGTATTATTTCTGGCATTTCAAAGGTATGTTATCCTAGATGCACAAAAACAATAAACAGGGCTTGCTTAAAAATCTTTTACTGGGGGATAAATGGTAGTGGGAAAAATACAATTAAAAATAAGATGATCATAAATAAATAAACATTCAATAAATACCTTTTACTAAAGCAGTTATAGGTCTTGGGCATGATCTGCCCGTTTAGGAATTTATGATTACATCACCCCATAAGGTTTCTTTTGGTTACCAAACTTACCCATAAGCCCTTTTTCATCCACAACTTTTGTAATAAAAATATAGTTTTAAAAATGGATACTTATACAAAACAGTACAGAAAACCAACACCTGTAGATATGATTTGGTAACTTAATAATTGAGCATTATAAATATTAATCCTCTCCTTATTTCTCACAACTGCTTTTATAGAAAAATCTTTTCTTCACCAGGCTTCTAAATAACTCTAAAACTCTTGAAATTAAAGTTTTAAGTTTCTTTTTAGTTAAGACATATATACTTTAAATTCCTTTATTTCTTTTATCATACCTTACAGGATAAAACATCTCTTTAAAATTCCTTGTGTTCAATGGGGATTTGTTGTGTGGTGCATATAGAGATTCAGTTTGGCAAGATAAAAAGAGTTCTGGAGACTAGTTGCACAGTACTGTGACTATCTTAGCACTACTAAGTTGTACACTTAAAAATGGTTAAGATGGTTAAATGGTTAAAACGGTTAAATTTTTTATGTTATGTGTATCTGACCACAATTAAAAATAAAGAAATCATTGTACTTTTTAGAGTTAGGATACTTAAAACTTCAAAGATATTGATTTAGAACTGATCAAGTCTCAAACATTCTACATATATGATTTTTCTGTTTGTGTTATCATATAGAGAAAGGAATGATAAATTCTGATTATAGAGTGACTGGGAGAAATTGAGAGGCTTTGGAATTCATGTGGATTATATTTTCCTCATAGTAGATAAGGAGGTTTGACCACATGGTTTCTGAAGGCATTTTCAGACTCTGGCAGTATCCGAAATAAACAGTACAATTTCAATATGTGGATGTGGTATGGAAAGGGTATTTCAAGTAGAGAGTGACTTAAACAAAAGTACTGCAGCAAGAGAGTGTAATTTACAAAGCCATGCTAAGTGGTGGTGCAGTTATGGTATAATATTGGATATGCATATGGCAGAGAGGAAGTGACAGGGCAGTGGGGATAAGGCTAAAAATGTATGACAGAGCTAGTTCTTGCTTCCTGGTTTGTTAGTAACCAGGAGAGGGCCTCTGAAGACCTGTGTAGCCAGTAATTTGGAATTTGGGGAAAAATAAAACAGAAATCTTGACAGTACTCTTGAAAAGAGATTTCTACCTAAATGTTGTTTTTTCTCAGGTTCTAGATTCTGTACTTTGATAATTTTCATAAAGCTAAAATCCTGAGGCCAACAGTAGCTTTTCCCTTTCTGTCAACAATTCTGATACGTGACTATGTTTCTTGAATGTCTCAAAGACTTAGTAGTCTTGTCTATCATTCATACGAAGGAAACTTTTTTGAAAAATTATTTTAGAGAGAGAGAGAAACATCAATACGTTGTCCCACTTATTTATGTATTCATTGATTGCTTCTTGTACATGCCCTAAGCAGGGGATCAAACCTGCAACCTTGATGTCTCAGGATGGGTTTTAATCAACCAGCTACTTGGCCAGGGCCATGTGTAGGAAAGTTAAAATTAGGTCATCAAATCCCACCTCCCAACCCAATGCAAGCAAGAATCTATGCTACAATATTCATAACAAGGCATCATCAGAAAAAGTATTGTTTCTCAAGGTGTGTGTGTGTTTGTGTGTGTTTCCAGTCTCAGATACCTGGTTTTTTAAACTGTGCTGAAATTTGCTGTCTTGAAGTTTGCTGTTTGGGTGTTTTTTTTTTTTTAATTTAACTTTTTTCTATTACAGTTTACATCCAATATTATTTTGTATTACTTTCAGGTATACAGCATATGGGTTAGACCATCATATACTTCATAGTGTTCCCCTGATATTTCCAGTACCCACCTGGCACCATACACAGTTATTAGAATTTTATTGCCTCCATTTCTTATGCTGTGCTTTATATACCCATAATTATTTTGTAACTACCAATCTGCACTTCTCAATCCCTTCACCTTTCCCCCATCCATTTCCCAATTCTCACCCACTCCTGGCAACTGTCAGTCTGTTCTCTGTGTCTATGAGTTTGTTTCTGTTCTGTATGTTCACTTATATTGTTCTTTATATTCCATATGTAAATAAAATCAGATGGCATGTCTTTCTCTGACTGATTTATTTCACTTAGCACAATACCCTCTAGGTTCATCCATGCTGTCAAAAATAGTAAGATTCCATTTTATTTTTATGGCCAGGTAATATTCCATTGTATATATGTACCACAACTTTTTTATCCACTCATCTATTGATGGGCACTTGAGTTGCTTCCATATCTTGGTTAGTCTAAATAACTCTACAATGAACATAAAGGTGTGTATGTTCTTTGAATTAGTGTTTTGTTTACCCTCACCCTTGAATGAAGATTTAACTAGGTAAAAAATTGTAGATTGAGTGGATTTGCTTCCCCCTCCTGGCTTTTAAGGACATTATTCCTTGTTTATTTTGCCACTTTTTTTAGTTTAATTGTGATTTCTTGTAGGTTATCTCTTTTATTACTGGATAAGAACTACATTTGGTCTTTGCTGTTATTCAGTTTCACTATGATGTATCCAGAAGTAGCTTTATGTTAATTTATCCTTTAGAATGCCGTATGCTTCTTAATTGAGGTCTTCCATCAGTTTTCTGAAAATTTTCAACCATTGCCCTGAATACTGCCTCTTCCCCATTTTCTCTATTCTTTCCTTCTAGAATGATTATTAAGCATATCCTGGATCTTCACATTCTATCCTCATGTCTATTAACCTTGATCTCATATTTTCCCTCTCTTTGTGAAGCATCATGGGTAATTTCTGCCTTACTCTACTTTCACCAATTTTCTTTTTAGCAGTGTCTAATCTCCCAGTTCATGGCAGTGACCATTACCTGGTCTATTATGGTTTTAATTCCAATGTTCTGTGTTTTTATTTCTAGAAATTCTATTTGTCATATCTGCCCTATATTATTCATGATATCCGGTTCTATCCTCTGATATTTAATTTTCTTTGTCCTTAATTATTAGATCTTTTATCATCTTAAGAGGATTTGTGTTTTCTTTGGCTAGGTACCCTGGGCATACTTTTTATGTTAATTAATCACAGGTAGTACACATCCAAACTCCAAACCCAACTGAGGATAGACCTATGGTTTTGGATTCTCACAAAGGGACTCCCTCTCTCTCCAACCCCCATCTACAAGATAGCCTGAGATACACAACTTTCTTGTGTCCATGTATTATGAGATATTTTTTCTATCCATCATTTCACTGAATGTCCCAGTTTCATGTACAGGTCTTAGCTTTAATGCCTGTCTTGTGAAGGCTCAAATCTTCATCTCCTTTTCCTGTGTGGGTATTAAAATTCAAGCCCCAAAGTTACCAAACCAGATACCCCAAGAGGCTTGATACGACATCATCTCATAGACTTACTATGCAGTCTGTCTTCATTTTCAGCCTCTGGAGAGTTCCTTACTTTGTTGCAAGCTCAGTTATGTATCTTAAAGTATGTTTTTATTTTTTATTGAGAGCCACTGGGAGTTTAGATGGTGAAGGATTTACAAGTTAGAGTTCAAATTACTGCTGGAAACAGAAGAGAGATTGTTGTCTTTTTCTGAGCTTCAGATAAGAAGCTCAAAAGCATACTGTAATTTAGCAAACACTCATTGGTTACTTACTGTGATGATTAAATTTTATGTGTAAACTTGGCGAGTCTACGGTACCTTGTCTTTGGTCAAACACTTAGTCTACATGTTGCTGTGAAGGTATTTTGTAGATGTGACTAATATCAACAATTAGTTGACTTCAAGTAAAGGAGATTACTCTTGACAATCTGTGTAAGCCTTAAAACTGACATTTCCCAAAGAAGATGGAATTATGCCTTAGGACTAATAGGAATCCTGCTTGAGTAGATCTCCAATCCACTGGCCTGCCCTACAGATTTCAGACTCAAGCCTGCAATATCAGCTCTTTCCCAAGTCCCTAGCATATGGCCTACCCTGCAGATTTCAGACTTGCCAGCTTCTGCAATCATGTAAGCCAATTCCTTAAAATAGATCTCCTATTGGTCCTGTTTCTCTGGAGAACCCTAACTGATAATGCTCACTATGAATGAGAACCTGTGAGGGACAAAAAGTTGAGTAGGGTTCAATCTCTTTTCTTGCCCTCACAGAATTAATGTGTAGTCTAGTGGTACACAAATAGTTACAGAAAAATGTAGACTTGAGGCACTATAATAATATAAAAAGTTATCTGTTTATCTACCCCACAAACATTTATTAAGCATTTACTATTAGTGAGATGCTAGATACTAGAAATAGAAAATAAAAGGCACAGAACACTGTCTGGTGTGCCAGTCAGGTACAAATAGGTAAAATATAGGATGTAAGTGCAAAGATAGAGGTAGATATATTTTATTATGGGGGTAACCTGACTCAGTGTGGATGGATCAGGGCCATTTTGATAGAAGTGATGTCTAAGCCCATCCTAAATTTAAATAGGAACTAGCCAGGCAAAAGTGAAATTAAAATTAGGACAGGGAATTCTGGGCAAATGGATAGCATAAGTAAAGGCATGGAAGTGAGAAACAACATGGCATGCACATTAAATAGGCAGGGAAGGATGGGAGACGAGGCTAGACACTTAGAATTCTACAACAGAGGGAGACTGTGTGAGGCTGAAAATTGAGAAAGCCTTCTTGATAAGGTAGCATTTAAAAGCTTGACCCAGAAAGACGGGTAATATTTTGATAGGTGAATATGAGGAGGAAAGAAACAAAACACAGTGTTCTCAGAGAAAACATAGAATACATGAACAGGATAGAGAGAGACTATGACCAGACCACAGAGAGCTTTGAATGATTGATGGCTCTCAGAGTAGAGATTTAGATGTATTACCTCAGGTAGAGTTTAGAGGCCTGTGAAAAACAGAAGATAATGAGGAAATTGCGGTTATAAATACCTACCACCTCCAAGGGCTTGGAAGGCCCTGAAAGACACACCTGGCCATGGCATTCAGCTGCCTCTGAAAGACACAGCCAGACTAGCCAAGGGACAGGAAACATCTGTGCCACCATGACCTGCCTGAATCCGCTCTCTCGCTATCCATCTTGGCACTACAAACACTGGGAACAGAACAAAGGCTAAAACAAGCCCCAGCCTGGGTTCTAGAGAAAAACAATAACAAGAGGGGGCCAAATTGATTTACTAGAGGGGAAGAAGAGGTGGACCCTGTCAGATCTCACCAAGGAGAATAAAATAAAAGACTCATTGTTACTGTTTTCTCCTCTTGCGAAATGAAGCTCTAAACAGCAAATTGTGGTTAACAGAACACTGGCCTGGAAAGGAAACCTAGGTTCTAGTCCAGATCCTGTCACTAGCTTGCTGTATAGATTAGGCAAGTTGTTTCACTTCTCTAGGTCTTGGTTAACTAATTTTTATTGTGAGAGAGTTGAACTAGACTAGTGTGGTTCTCAAACCATGTTCTGTGGAGTCCTCAGATTATCTCTTGGAACCCCTAATCCCATTTTAATGAAAGCAGCTTCGTTTTTACCAGTTTTATATATAGGATTCTGCCTAAAGCTTTGTTTGAAAAAAGAATTCAGCTACTTTAAAAATGTGAAGACCCCTGGACTTGAATCTCTATGATCCCTTCTAGTTTCAGGGGGTCTATAACTTTGTGGTTTCATGATAAGTTGCTTTTAGGGAGTTCCTACCATAAGACCAAATTGGGTTTGGGGTTGTATAAAACACTCATGGAGGAGGGAAGGTCCAGAGAGAGCAAAAGCAGGTATACAGACAGGGAGAGGAAATGAACCTGGGAAAAACATCAGGTATCAAAAAAGTCGGCAGTTAAAGAGCCAAGACTAATAAACTCCAAAGTCTTTCCTGACACATGTAAAATCAGACAACCTTTTGAATAGTGAAGAAAGGGTTTTTGGGAAGAACTTTGAAAATATGCCTAAAATTCTATTTGTTTTCCTGCAAATAATTAAAACCACAAATAACAAGGGTTGCTTGTATGTGCCACAGCATAGCTCTGTAACAAAAACTGTTGTTGGAGAAAAAAATCACTATTTTGGAGGAAAAAAGAGCTGGCAGGTATACAGGAAAAGCTTATTTATTTGTTCAGTTATTATAAATTTATCAAGTTTCTGCTAGGGACCAGATATTGCTAGGTTACTGGGATTATAGAAATGAATAAAATGCTATCTTTGTTCTCAAGGAGCACAAAATTTAACAGAAGATAGACTCATCAGTAAAATCAGATGGGAAGCTCATGTTCAAAAGAGTTGAATGTTCACAGAAAAAAAAACATACAGTTCAAGGTACTCTAGCTGATTTCAAAAAATAGCTAGAGAAGAAGATTTTTTTTTTACCTGAGCAAAGGATACCTGATAGTTACACAGAAAAGAAACTTGCTTCTCTAGGGATGAAAGAAGGGGAAAATAAAGAGATCCAAAAGAAAATAGAGAGGACAGAAATGAAGGTTAGAAAGCCAGAGCTAAGGGTGGGGAAAATGAAGATTGTGAGGCACTGTGCTGTTCAATAGAGTAGCATCAGCCACATGTGCCTACTGGGCAACTGAAATGTGGCTACTGCAAATTCACATGTACTGTGAGGCAAAATACACATTCAGTTTCAAAGATTTAGTATGAAAGAATGTAAATCTCAAAAAAATGTAAATTTCTCTTTAATAACTTGTTTCATATTAACTATATTTTGAAATAAGAGTATTTTGGACATACTGTGCTAAATAAAATATCATTAATTTTACCTATTTCCTTTTACCTTTTTTTAATACTGTGGCTACTAGATAATTTAAAATTTCACCTAAGGCTCATGTTTGCAATTTGCATTACATTTTTATCAGAGAGTGCTGGGTTAAACTTTTGCCCAGTCCAGTGAAGAAAATGACAGTATATCTCTATAACTGAGATCCTTAGGATAACATATGAACCCTTAAACTTCACCACACTCTACCAAAATACACTTAAAAAAGATTTTATTTATTTACTTTTACAGAGAGGGTAAGGGAGGGAGAAAGTGAGAAAGAGAAGCATTAAAGTGTGGCTGCCTCTCATGTGCCCCCGACTGGGGACCTGACCCACAACCCAGGCATGTGCCCTGACTGGGAATCAAACCAGCAACTCTTTGATTCTCAGGCCAGCACTCAATCCACTGAGCCACACCAGCCAGGGCCCAAAACATACTTCATATAGGGCCAACAGCATACAGGCTACTTAACAGTCTTTCATCAGCTGAGGTCTATGACAGAGGGAGAAGAATGGAAAAAGTCATTCCATTTTGCACCTAAACTACAGAAGTCTGTTTTATCACAAACACATGAGACTTTGAGCAAGGTTTTTTCATCTCTCTGTGCTTGTTTCCTCATATGTAAAATGGAAAGATTTCTTTCTGCCTGTGCCTATATTTTAATTTGTTTTCCAAAGTTTCTCATATTTCACTTGACCCTTACTACAAAGCACATTGAAGATGATTATTCTCATTTCAAGAGTGAATGACAACCAAAAAAAGTTCATTAGCTCATGAACATAAAACTGAGCCTTTGAAACTGGATCTTTTCACTGTAAAGTCATTACTCTTTCCATTACTCCATGCTACTGCTTCCTGCTCTTACTTTTCATTTATATATATACACATATGTGTGTGTGTATATCCCTAACCAAACTAAGTTCTTGAATGCAATATCCATGTCATATTTATCTCTGTAACCACCATGTAATCTAACACTCTCCATGAAGTAGAAGCTCAGAATTAAGACTAAGTAAAATGTGACACTGATGGCCAAGACTGGAAGACCCAAGAATCCCCATTTTCCAGCTTAATGCCATAGAAGGCTGACTTCAGAAGGGCAAAAGGTAGAAAATATGCAGATACAAGGGACAGGATTTAAAACTTGACAACTCTGAGTGAAACTCCAAGGCAGAAGTTTTAGCAGTTTATATAACAGATTCTGGCATGGCACTACCCACTCATATCATCCAGAGTGCTGTTGGTTCCAGTGCCCTGATTTATTTGGGAGGGTGGGCTGGGTTACAGTTAATTTTTGGTCTCTTGGGCCTTTATAAACAATGAATGATGAGATCTTATATGAGTCGGCACTGAGTGGTACAAAATCCAGAGCAGTATATCTAAAGTAACTTCCAGCATTTTCGTGGAGCTTTTAAGACCAAATTTAAACAAAATAAAATATTCCTTTTCCTTAAGATTATACCTTAGTAAGGTGCAATTTAGAAACTAAATCAGTTTATCTCAACATTGAATCAAAGCATCTAGCAAAGTTGTCACTCAATATATATGAGGGGAGACCCCCCAAATGGAATTTATTTATAAAACACTGTGTTTTTATTTTTACATGTTTAAATTTCATTCACCTTCAAACAACTCTCCATTTGATGCAATACACCTGTTGAGACTTTCTTTTTCACTGCTCAAAAGAGTTTCTGAACTTGACGATTTTTACGTAGTCCAATGCTTCTGCCCTTTTTTGTTTTACCTTGTCCATATCAGTAAAACTTTTTCCTTTGAGGACTTTTTTCACCCGGGGAAACAAAAAAAATGCCAGTAGGGGCAAGATAGGGTGAATAGGGAAGGTTCAGGGGTCATGTTGTTTTTTGGTCAGAAACTGCTGAATACTCAGCACAGTGTGAGCAGGTGCCCTGGTAAATCACCCATTATAAAATGGGCAAATGCACTGAAAAAGTCTTCAAAAAATATTCACAGAAGTCAAACTCAGCCTCTCACAACAATGCCAGCTGGTACACTGATACAGATGGGTTCCTAGAACACTCACCTAGTGAGGAAAGCCTGTTCTGCAAGGGACCCACCCTCATATATGCTGAATGACTCAGTAGTCATTAACTGGAAGAAACTTCTTTGTAGTTTTCCCTAGGAACAAACTAGATACAATGATCTTGTACTTGGAAGCTTTTGTGAGCAAGGAAAAATCACACTGAGTGAGTCTTTTTACATATCCAAGGTGAGGGAAGGGGCCATGTGGTTGTAACTAACTGCACTGAATTTATATAACTTCTAGTCAATACATTTAATCTATAAAAAATTCTTGGGTGACATTGAAATTGCAATGACCTCTGCTTCCCTCTGGGGTTAAACTCTAATCAAGAATGCCCTGCGCACACACCTGTGTGCGTGGGTGGGGCACAACAGCTTTGCTAACCAAAAACTCAGGGAATATACTGAAAGAACAGGACAACCTGACCCAGCATGGCACACAAGTAGAAAGGAGCTTAGAGTGGAGAATTCGGGATGAACTTCCTGCAAGAGAGTGGCAGGCTTAGGTCTGGAAGGCAGGAGCTGAATGCCTGAGATTTGCTGCAGTTAGCCAGAACCTTTCACAGACAGGTGAGCCCAACCCCCACCTGCAGGATTATAGGGTCTGTGGACTGGTGAGGCCAGGCTCAGGAGTTTCAAGCTGCATATGCTTCTTCAGGAGAAAGAAGAAAAAGTGCTGATAAGGCCCTTCACCAGACACTACTTGCCAAACACTACATGCTACACAGTTCCTCGGGCCCTGAATTACTAAACCCAGCAGAGCAGAGAATATAGAGACAGATACAAGAAGACACTATCTTCTTCCCTGCATTGCTGTTTAACATTCATTTCATATCCTTCAAGTTTGGGCATAATATGGCACCAGGTTTTATTATATAGCTTATTTCAAATCTCATATATTGCTCTTCCCTTCTCTTACTCCATACTACCTCCTTCCTCCCTCTTCATATTTTTGTCTTAAATTCTATTTTCTCTCTTGCTACAACTTGTTTCTATTCTGCACTTTTACTACTGCTCCCCTCCCTCAGCCTCTCAAAACCATTTGTAATTGTCATTAGTCATCTCACATTCCTTCTCCTGTTCTTAAAATACCCCTATTCTCTCTTCACCTTTATCAATCTTTGCTCGTAGGTTGTGGATAAGGTGGTTATTGTTACAGTTCTTCAATCTTATTTCTAGATAGTGACTCATTTGTATTTCAAATCCCAAATTTCACTGTTCCCCTCTTCTACTCCACTTTGCCTTCCTCCTGCCCTTTCCTTTTCTTTTTGGTTTTAAACATTAATTTTTCCCTATCTTTGCCAGATTTTCATCCCACACACTTAGTACTCCTTCTCCCTTGATTCTCTCAAAAATAACT
>PVKM010010323.1:0-35145 GCA_004027735.1 Carollia perspicillata
AGTTTTTTCTTCTTGTCACAGATGAGGTCAGGGATGCACTAGAAGTTTCTACTGGCAGTAGAATGGAAAATATTAAACTCAAATTCCTCTTCTACATTGACCAGACTCTCCACCCTTACTTCTCCTTGTACTGCTTTTCTCCATCTGCCTTTTGTCATCTTTCATTAGGACTCTCAACTTTTCTCCATAGAACCTTCAGTTTTCTACTTTTGTACCAGTCTCTGGAATGTCTTCACCTCAAATTGAAATTAATTCATTCTAGTAAAAATGTATAGACATTATTTAGGTGCAATAGTTATAGCAGTAAAGATGACTAAATCACTTAACCTATAAATTAAGGAGGTTATACTCTCGTAGGAGAAGAAACCATTAAGAGAACACACAAATAAAGAGCCAAATAAACATAATGTAAATGTAGGTAGTGATGATTATACTGATTGTGATTAAGTCATTTACCTGAAGCCTTTACATAAATAAGTCATCACTCTATACTCAGAACCACATTCCGGGAATTGTCTTACTTTATCTTCTGTGGATTTTACTAATACTGAAAATAAGACCTTAACTCTGATTCATCTTTTATTTATTAATTCAACAAATATTTATAGAGTGCCCACTATGTATCAGGCACTGTATTAGAAGCTAGGGATTCAATAGCGAGCACAACAGACTTGGTTTCTGCCTTTAGGGAACTTACTTTTAGGGAGGCAACCATTAAGTAAAAACACATCAAAAGTGAACAATCAAGTTGTGAGTGTCATAAAGAGGACAAAGGGAAAAGGGTGAGAGTGTAAAAAGTGGAGAATTGATGTGTCTTTCAGAAGTTAAATGTCCATTAACAGAGCTAAAACAGTGGTGACATATTACATAGTGGGTTTACACGTTTGCCCTTAATAAAATGGAGAAAATGAATCCCTTTAATAGACCCTTTCCCTGAGAAATTTTTATGAACTTTTTCAGTTACAGCCACCCAAATTATGGCCTGTTGGTTCACTGTTTGGGAGTATGATATTCTTATTAGTTGGATTACCAATTCTCAATGCATTAGAATATTGCAAAATCCACACCAGTGGCATGATTCAAAACAAATTCCTATGCATTGAGTCAATAATATATTCAAACTATTATATTGGATCTAATTGTACTAGTTTTATTTTGTGTGGAATAACATTTCTGCTCATCTCTCTTACAATAGAGCAGTGATTATCAACCAAACTGGGATGAAAGAGGAATATTGGAATCACCTGAGGGACTTGGTCAGCTTACCTGTCTTTCCCTAGCCTGGTCCCAAGCCCCTACTGAGAACCACAGTTCTATAGAAAAATAATGGATAACCTTAAATATTCAGAATATACTTTGATCAGATTATGTTTGGATACCAAATAATTCAGTGACCATGACTTTGATTCACACTACTGCCTATATTTTATCCTGTTCACAAGAATGCAGTTGCTTCCACGAGTCTTTAATTTACAACCACAAATGTAATATCTTGTAGAGTGTGGAGGAGGTGAAATTAGCGTGAAATCGGGGAATCACGTTTTACTACTGATGGTCACATACTACTTGTTAATTGTGGGCAAAATTACAAGCCTTGTTTTCCTTATTTATAATATTGGTTTAATAATCTCCTAATTTATAGAGTATTGGAGAGATTAATAGAGATATATTTATTAATTTAGCATATATTAAGTCCTTTAAATATATAAATAATGGGGCTTTCCCTGGCTGGTGTAGCTCAGTGGATTGAGTGTGGGCCTGTGAATCAGAGGACTGCAGTTCGATTCTCAGTCAGGGCACATGCCTGGATTGCAGGCCAGTTCCCAGCAGGGGACACACGAGAGGCAAACATACATTGATATTTCTCTCCCTAACCCTTCCCCTCTAAAGATAAATAACTAAAATCTTAAAAAAATAGTAATGGGGCTTATCTTTCTTCTTTCCTAGAGATGTCTTCCTCCTGGATTCCATACCTATCAGTGGGCATCAATGATGTAGAAAATACCTAAAAGTTTTCATCTTTGGTAGCATAAAAATAGGAAAAAATCTATATCTATTAATTGTCTATCCTTCTACGATCTATTTTCTATCATTTATAAGTGAAATGCAGGAAGATATTTCTGTGTTAAGAATATATATATATTTATTTTGGATATTAATCCATTATCAGATGTATTAACAAATATGTTCTTGCTTTAAGTGGGTTGTCTTTTTATTTTGCCGATGGTTTCCTTTGCTGTGCAAGAACTTTTTAGTTTGATGTAGTCCCATTTGTTTATTTTTTCCTTTGTTTCCCTTGCTATAAGCAATGTCCAAGATCTTACTGCCTATGTTTTCTTCCAGAATTTTTATGGCTTCAGATATGACATTTAAGCCTAACACTCTACACTAACCCCCGCCCCACAACAGAATGGCCATCATCAATAAATCAATACACAAGTGTCAGTGAAGATGTGGAGAAGCAGGAACACTTTTGCACTGTTGGTGGGAATATAGACTGGTGTAACTGTAACCGGGCAGCCTGTGGTCTAGCCACTTGTTGCCATGTATATACACACTACAAAGACTTGTGAGGGAGGAAACAGATTTTTATTAACAGGAAACCCGATCTGAGAGGGCTGGAAACATAAAGAGCCAACCTCACTTGCAAATCACCATAAACCAGCCATCTCCGGGAAGAATAAAGTCCAAAGGCAAGCTCTCACACTTGCGGTCTGGGTGCACAGCGAGGCTAGGCAGGGAAAGCGTTTTCCGGGAGCAGTTAGGGCCCACATGCTGTGGGATACCAAGTCGTAGTATCTTACATGCGGGAGCCTGGCAAGGCTCGCCTCCCAGAATGGGACCCTGCCTCTGAGAAGCTGGCTTTCAAATATGTGGGGCTTATGACCTGAACAGTCCCAGCATCTGCTGCTTTCACTGGCAGATTGGTGGCGATAGCAGCGGTGCTGTCGCTAGTGGGCTCCCGCTGGAGGAATGCATGCATGGGCTGTGGGTGGTTTTGTCTCCCCACCATGCTGGGACCATCACAGACAGGCCCACAGTGGTATGGAGGGGTGGGCGGCAGACAGCCATTGTGGCCTCTTGTCTGGGGGAGGAGTGAGTGGCCTGTCACCAGACCATGCTTCCAGAGCCCACCTGTCTGTAGCCTCCTCTCCTGCCTTCTCACCGGAGCTCATTGTGCTCCAGGACAACAGTGAACATTTCTGTTGGGAGGGGTGAGGGAACATTTCTATGCCACTCAGTCCCCAAGGCCTGGGGCCCAGGAACTTCACCCCTGTATGCTAGGAAGGAGGTGAGAATCCAAGAGAGTGGCTTTTCTGCACACTCTCCTTTTAAAGGCTGTAATAGAGTCCCCTGCGCTGCCAGCATGCATCTTCCTGGATCGCCGGTGCATCTATTAGGCAGCTGCAGTGCAGGTGCCACTCATGCACTGACCCTGACATCACCCAAACCCTCCCCCATTTCTGGGGTGGGGCCTGTTCCCGTTATACAACCACTATGAGAAGCAGTAGGAAGATACCTCAAAAAATTAAAAATGGATAGGCCTTTTGACTCAGCAATCCCACTTCTGAGAATATATCTCATGAAACCCAAAACACTAATATTAAAGAGCATAAGTACCCCTATATTCATTGCATGTACAATCACCAAGATATGGAAGCAGCCCAATTGTCCAGCAGCAGATGAGTGGATAAAACAACTATAGGATATTTACACAATGGAATACTACTTGGCTATAAAAAAGAAGAAAATTTTATCTTTCATGACAGCATGGGTGGACCTGGAAAACATTATGTTAAGTGAAATAAGCCAATCAGGGAAAGACAAATACCATATGATCTCACTTGTATGTGGAATCTAATGAACAAACTGAACTAGTAAGCAAAACAGAGACAGACTCACAGATAGAGAGCAGGATGACAGCTATTGTGGCAGGGACATTTGAGGGAGGAAAGACAAACATCAAACAAAAAGGAAAAAGGACTCATAGGAACAATAGTGTGGTGATTGCAGGGAAGGGGAGTATAAGAAGGTTAAATGGTAATGGAAAAACTATAATAAAAATTTTTTAATGTGCAACTTGCGTAGTAATTTGGCAAATGCAAAGAAAGATAATAATGATATTATATATTTATAAATTGGAAAAAATAAAAATATTAATTTGTTCTCACAGTATGTAGAATGTAGTGAAATGGACATTGCCATACATTTTTTAAGGAAATTTGAACTGTTTAAAAATTTATGAAGCAATTAAATAGTATTTGTAAAATTAATAGTGCATGTACTCATTAGTGACAGCACTCACATTTTGGAGAATTTATGCCATGAAAATCAGTTACAATACACGAGGATCCATGTAATGCACCTTTTTTGGTATCATCAATAATGGCAATAACCAGGAAATAACCTGAATATTCTTCAATAATAAAACAATTAAATCAGTTATAACACATCCATTCTATGGACTATGATAAAGCTGTTTAAAACAGTGCATTAGCTTAGTATCTGCTGAATTGAAAAATGGCAGTCTAAGTTATTGAGGAATGTGGGGATATTAGTTCATATTGGAAAAAATCGAACCCTGTGTACATGCGCCTCTGTGAATCTATGAACGAGGAGGAAAATGTGAGGGAATGAACATCATTATGTGAAAGGTCTGGCCCTGGAGAGGAGTTGATGGAGAAGATGATAAACTTATCGCTAAGTATTTTTGAGTTGTTTAACATTTCATAATAAGCATTTAGGAACTTCGTAACTTAAAATTATAATAAAGTCAAGTCAAATCATGAACAGTCCTGTATCCACACACACAGTGCAGGTCTGGGAAGACTCCTGCCAAACTGCTATTTGGAGCTGTTAGGAGAAAAGAAGTGTTATGGAATGACGGAAGGGAGAGTTTTACCTTTGTCTTATACATATTTCTATATTAATATCTATATATGTACAAAGAATACTAACCTATGTATTACTCATGTGAGTTAAAAATCAATATATAGCTTTAATTGTTTACACCCCTATAATAGAGCATTCCCCACTCCAATTAGTAGACAGCAGTGATTGATACAAACATTAACAGTTTAACAGTCATAATTTTTGGTTGAGGAGGATAATCACATATTAGCTAAAGACTGAATGCCTTGCAGAGATCTGTTATTCTCTGAAAGCATTGACTGACAGTAGTCCTAACTAGGAAGTGCGAGCTGTAATCTACAGATTCTTAACTCAGATGTATTATCTTTCAGTGCTCCTTTGAACCTTAACTCCAATTAAAGATCAGTTAGAAGTTTTTGGCTAGAGGGATGGGTGAAAGGGTGTCTTTATGCCCACCTAGGCAGAGGAAAGGTTTTAAAATGGAAAATGAGCAATTGATGATTGTCTTGCCAAGTGTAATTAAGAAAATTCACCAGCACAGAATTGTACCAAGTTCTGGAAGTAAAATCTTCCAGATACCGAGATATGGCTTCTACGTAGCTGATACTGTGAACTCAGCATGTCAACTCTTTTGTCTGATTTTCATTCTTGAATAAGCTGTAGTCTCTCACATGAAGAATAACATATTTTATATCTATGGCTCAAAGCACAGACATCTCCTTCTGCCTCCCTCCCTCTTGCATTATCTGGGACCTTGGTGTCAATTGTTTTAGACTCTGCTCCCCCTGCCCCTAAGACCTGCAGTGGTCTCCCCACTAAGCCGGTCTCCAACTTTTACTTCAAAGCTGGTCTCCAACTTTTACTTCAAAGTTTGCTAGTAACGAGTTCTCAGTTTTTTTCTAGGACATTGCTATACCTAGAAAGCTTCAAGGGCCCAGAGGCAGGAATTTTCTGGGCTATAGAAAGTTCTTACCTTCAGGGATTTAGGTGTTTTCTTGAAAACATGAGCCATGGAGTTTTGAAAAATTATGTAGCCATGTGAAATAGCAGTGCCAGCCATTATGTCGTGCATATTCAAAATCAGTTATCAGAGGAGTAGTTCAGACAGTGAGTGCTTAGACTTTTGAGAGAGAACAAATCGTAAGACTCAGTCTATTGAGTTGATGGAGGAAACCAGGAGATGGCAATTATGTACAAACTCTCTAAGATATATGTCGACCCGAAGTAGTAGACATGCTACATGCATACAATAACACTTTAGATGGGGATAGGTATGTATGACTCTGTACATAGTCATGTGAGAAAGACAGGAGTGAATTGTTCAATGGTCATAGTAATAGATTTGATGTTAAGAATGGTAATTAGCTCCTTTTTCTACTGCACAGTGGATACAAACTAACCCTTGCATCCATGGCCTTCTTTTTTGATGTGGTTTGTCTTTCCCAAAGACAATGATCATTTTGTTGGATAGTCAAAAAGCCAGTGCAATACAGTGAAACATTGTTTTCCCAGAGCCGTTTTTTTCTACTTCTTGAACTGCTTGCAAGAACAAAAGGTGCACTCCAAATCTAATGACTTGTAATTGGCCTGTTTATGAGCCACATTAATATGGCACGCACGTGTTTACTCAAACTCTAATAAGAACTAAGTCTTCCTGGAAAAAGAAGAAAGAATTAAAAGCATGAGTGGGACTAAAATTCCAGTTGGAAGTTTACTGATGAGTGAGTAGATTCAGGAAAGTCATGTGGTGCTCTTGGGAAGTTAGAAAAATAAATCAGACGTTGAGAGTCTAGAAGGAACATGGAAGAAGATCATACATGACAGTAAGCAGTGGAATGAAGTGGCTTTTGGAGACATAAAAGTGTTCTTGGAAGCCAGCAATGGAAAGCCTATGGAAGTAGGTCAAGATGATAGGACGGCCTTGGCTGGTATGGCTCAAATGATTGGGAGTCTTTCCACAAATGGAAAGGTTTCCAGTTCAATCTGGAGCACATGTCTGGGCTTGAGGTTCTGTGGAGGCACAGAAGGCAGACAGTAGATATTTTTCTCTCACATTGATGTTTCTCTCTCTCTTTCTTCCTCCCTTTCTCTCTTTCTAAAGAAAATAAAAGAAAAATAAAATTTTTTTCAAGATTATAGAAGATACTTTTTATACCCCACCCATACCCCTTTTGACCTTAACACTGTCCTACGAGTGGGAATTTTGACAAGGAATCGTGTCTATTTCTTGACCTAAGAGCTTTCTCTGACTGGAGTCTGCTTAGAACTAGCATAGGTATGCAGAAACAAAATTTGAAATGCTGATCCTCGCTCCTTACCCCCATCTCCATCCACAATGACAGCGTATTTTAAACAATGATGTATAAATGCCCACTCCATCCCTCCTTTAGTGATACAACAGTGGTTCTCAGAGACTTAGCTTAAGTGTTTCTCTGGGATTCCTAGAGCAATTAAATGCAGTTATGTGCAGTACTGACATGTGCCAACAAAGCCTGCACTGTTTATGTTCCCTTCCCAGTTGCCCTTTGCCATTGCCACACTGGTTTCATCTGGGATTCCCTTCCCTACAAACCTAGCTGCACCTGAGTCTTTGTACCAAATCTTACTCTGTAGGAATCTCACCTAAAATGAAAATTTGTATACAAAATGAACAGTCAAAAACGTGAAAAAAAACTAACTAAAAATTCAAAACTAAATAACAGGTACAATCAGATGAAAGAAAGTTGAGATATAAACGAAAAGACTAATTTCTTTCCTTTAACTACATCTCTTTTTAAAAATAAGTTTGGAAAACATTGTTATGTACTGTTTTTCTGGCTTAGGACTTTATGAAGGTAGAAGAAACATCAAGGTGTTTTTAAAAACAAGCTTTTAAAAACTGTTGTCTTAAGCCCAGACATACTGTTAGCTGTACTAGGTGAACCCACATCACTGAGATGCATTGTCTGGTTCTCTGTGGTCTCCTACTACAGTAGTTCCTTTTGGAATGAGGTGGTCTTTTCCAAAGAGCACTTGTTATGTGCTGAAATAATGAAAAAGCTGCTGAAACACAATATGCATTTTAAAATCTAGTAATAAAGGAAGTAATACGGCTGAATAGTGCCTGGGCAGATTAGCTCTGACACTGTATTTGCTTTGTGTCCAACTTTATCTGGCAATGCATTATTCACTAGTACGATACACAGTACTTTATTAAGTCTTAATCAAATGCATTTTATCATAAGTGTCAATTCAGTGCTTTGCCATTGTATTTATATACTTTTAAATACTGAGTCCTTTGTAACGAATGATAAATGCTTAGTCTGGAAGAAATATCATATTTCTGGGGCTTGGGAATGAGGTCATTGTGTAGGCACAGGGTGGTTTTACATCTACACTAAAGTCATCTGCAAACACATTATATCGCATTTTTTCTCTTCCTAATAAGCTCAAATGTGAAAATGTTCACCTAACTTTTTCTTCACCAACATGAAAACCATGCAGGCATACTTTGGTTATCCATCCAGAGCATTTTAAAAGGTATGTCGAGCACATATATAAAGTAGAGATTAAAATTCTTTGTGGTAGATATTTATTTAATATTTTTGGACTAAATTTTCAAATATGACTAAGAGTTCAAATGAAGTAGGTTAAACATGAAGATTTATTTACAAACTGATGAAGGATTGCAAACATGCTTTTGAATGCAATTAATGAATAATGAACTGTATACTTTGTAAACGCAGTTGGGCCTTCGAAAGCTGCTTGGGTTTCCTTGATTTTCTAGGAAGGAAAATAATGTATGAAGTACACTATTAAACTGCATTAAGATCTTAGGTTTACTATTTTGATGATACTGGACAACTTTAATTTTTAAAATATTTCTGAAATCTAAGTTGTTTGGTAGCCTGGTTCTTTTATCACAATAATGACTGTAGATTTATAGTACTAGTTGTATTTGGGGGAAAATTACAACTATTAAAACCCTACAATATTGGTTTGGAGCAATTTGTTTATTCCGTAAGTGAACATACCTTGAGCCTTGCATCAGGCTGGACCGCAGTGTCTCTGAGCAATTGCTGGGTGAAGCTGAAGTGTTGATGAAACGGTGTCTGACACTCCAGGATGGCATCAGCCCCAGAGTAAATATCGCGAGGTGGATAAAGTTTTATCCACAGAAGTAGTACTTAGACAAGTAAATATATAATTAACACTTACATGTGAAATACTAAGAATAAATTAGAAGCTTCCTTTATCTAATAAGTCATGCCTCACCACGCCACATGAATGATAATCAAATAATTATTTGTAAAAACAGAAATAAAATAAAATTCCAACCATCTCTCAAATTGACCCACAAAAGATTATTGACTTTATGTATAATTCTATTTTAGAAATAATGGTTGATTAAAGGATCTCTGTTATATCTAGAAATCTTTAAAAGCTCAGAGAGTTCAGGGATCCTAGCAGCCTCTATGCAGAATGGATTTGGAGTGGCTACTACCATTCGTTGTTGTTGTTTTTTTAATGAAAACCTCCGGAAACCATTGATGATTTGGTGGGTATGAGTTGTTTTCATTGACCTTTTAAAAACTCTTTCACATTTCACTGTGTCTTTTCCTTCTTTCTCACGTCTTTTCCTCAATGTATAATTATTCCCACTTCAATTATTTCTTGCCATTTGTTTGGTATTTCCCTTTCACTTTATTTTTTTGGCCTATTTTGACCAAACAACTTTACAACTCATAAGTAAAGCTTGATGGATTAAAAAAGGGTTATGGTAAATTTTTAGATTTGAGTTGAAAGATGAATAAAAATGTTTAACCTTTTGAGATTATTATTTATTTTTTAAAAGCCACTTCAATAATTTAGGGGAGTGCAGGATTAAATAAATTTAAATTGTTTTCTTTATTATAGAAATTCTATGAGCCTTTAATATTATAATATGAGTTATAACTTCTGAAAGGGGATATAGACGATAGAATGTTTTTCCATCTTAGCTGCCCACAGGACCCCCTTTGTGCAGGGGTTGGGAGCAATAACAAACTTTTATATTACTTAGTGTGCGCCGGACTCTGTTCTATGTGCTAAACCTCATAAGGAGAAAAAAAATTTTTCTACAGATGCAGAAATTGAGTCATGGAAAGAGTCAATGTCAACAGCCCCCAGGAGCCAGGGCTGGAGATACAAACCCAGGCAGCTCATCACTTGCCCCATGCACTTATTTACAGGTTTCTTAGGTTTGTCTACTGGCCAAACCAATCTGTTGGGCATTTAGTTACTTGATATCTTGTAAGTCAAAATGAATTTACATTAATTTTTTAATGAAGACTTAGCAATACCAAATCAATAATTTGCTGTATGCTTTAACCTTCAGCTAAAATCTCAGTAAAATCCTGTGCTATCCTTGATTTCTCTTGTTTTCCTTCTATATCCAAATACTTAAATGCAGTGCTTTGTAAGTAAAAAAATAAAATAATAATACCTTTACATATTTATAATTTTATGCTTTATATATTTTTACTTTTTTATTGTTGTTTATTTATAGTTCTTCCCATTTCCCCCCATTACTCTCCCCTACGCTACCCACCCCCACCTCCCATGTTCAATCCCCAGCCACTCCTGTTGCCTTTGTCCATAGGTCCTTTATACATATTACTTGACGACCCTTCCCTTTCCTTCTCCATTATCCCTTCCCCCTCTCCTCTGGTTACTGTCAGTTTGTTCTTTATTTCCATGTCTCTGGTTCTATTTTGCTTGCTTGTTTATTTTGTTGATTAGGTTCCAGTTGTGCTGTATAATTTTTAATACAGAAAAGTATTCTTAATGTGGTTTTTTTCAAACAAATAATTAATCAGTGTTATTTTTGGACCACTTATTATGAGCATGTATTACTAATAAGAGTCTCTGGGTAACAGTCTCAATCAAGTTAGAAAAATAGTGCATTGAAAGGAGAAGTTTTTCCTTAAAATGATTTTTATACTTAAATATGTCAGGCCTTTTTTTAGTCTGTGTCAAAAGTTTAGAATAAAATTAAGTGTTAACCATTTTAAAAAATAAATCTGAAACTTCTATAATTTTTCCCTTTTTTACCACATAACTTTTATTTTAGATTTTTTTATTGCCTAAATTTTTATAATTTGAACAAAAACAAAAGATATTGTAAAGACCAGTTATCTTAGGTTTACTATTCTATATGTGTATTTTTAAATGTTCTATATTGTTTGCTTTTTAAACTAAAACAAAAACAAAATTAAAACACAAAAATATTATTAGGATGCTATTTACAAGCATGAAGCCTGTCCTTGTGTCTAAGGTTATTGATGCCAGTATCTCTGAAATTAACTTAGGGACTTTGTGGTTCTGGTGATAAATCTATAACAGGAAAGACCCTGGGGAAAGGAAAATCTGGCTCAAGCACCAGTTATTTTGCTGAGTTTGTGTGTGATCCTGAGCAAGTCACTAAAATCTCTGGACTTCTATTTCTTTGTCTGTAAAACAAGACCATGGGATTTGATCCCTTTTATATCTTTTTACTTCCTTCTCTTGAGTCAGTTTAAGAGTGTTCCTTGAATCAACTTTTGTTGTTTAACATTTGCTTATCGTACTTACAACATAGATACTTAGCTTATTTATAGAAGTTTCTTTGTCTGTGTTTTGTACTCTGTGTGTGCGTATATATGTGTGTGTGCATAAGAGAAGGCAAGGTTCAAATGGATTTAGGAAACAATCAATTAACCCTGGCTGGTGTGGCTCAGTGAATTGAATACTGCCCTGCAAACCAAAGGTTTGCCATTTTGATTCCCAATCAGGGCACATGCCTGGGTTGCTGGCCAGGTCCCCAGTGGGGAGCACGTGAGAGCAACCACACATCAATATTTCTCTCTCTCTCTCTTTCTCCTTTCTTCCCCCTCTCTAAAAATAAAAGAACAAAATCTTTTAAAAAAGAAAGAAAATAATCAAAACTGTAAGACTTTAGCAGATATTGTCTAAGCGAATTTCTATTATCACTAAAATCCTCAGCTGATATATCAATGAGTCTGGGATTAACAAACCAATGAGTGCCTTTGCTAGTAGGTGGATACATCTCTAAAGAATTAATGCTTTTTATGTGAATATGCAGTTATGGAACTATAAATATAAATACAATTAAAGTTCTGAAGAAAGGAGAAGGCTGGTAACTCATAATAGAATTTGCAGTAGCAGCAGTTCTCAGATCCTTTTCTCTCTTGAGCTAGAGAGTTTGATTTGATTTCCAGCTTTCAACCCCTCCGCAAGAGGCTCACTGTGCTGCATTATAGGATCCCAGAGACATTAAGAAGTAGAGAACAAATGTGGCTGCATTCCATTTTTCAAATGGGTTTTATACATACAGTTCATAAATGACCAATAAGAATTTACTGTTCAGGTTTATTTTTCCCTTGGGATCCTAGAATTGTTTGAAATTATTAGCCATAAACCCCCTGCTATTTCCTTAAAGTATTCATATGCTTTTTTGAGACTCAATCATATGCCAAAAATCATTTTGATACTTGACTTGGAGACTGTAGACCAAACTTATATATCCACATGGGAAAACAAGATGCAAATTTTGGCTGCAGTATTTCCCAAAACGTGGTTTCTGAATGATCATATCTTTATGTCATAAAGTATGTATAATAATAGGAAAAGATGAGTATCCTCACACAAAATACAATGCTTATATTAACATCTGTCAGCTATTTTGCAAGAATATTGCCAAAATATAACATTTATCTTGGCATTTAGTTCCATTTTGATTTTGTGAGTACTTCTTTTATTTTATTGCCATTAACATAGCATAAAAATGTCTTTCAGATGTGAAAAGCGAATTATTTTCAATGTCTCAGTAGTTATTAGAGCAGATTAATGCAAGGTGCTGTAAGAGTAATGCACAAATAAAATGACATAATTGAAGAATACAATTTGCCACAGCAATAAGATTGAGTTGCTCTTGGTACCTCTGTGGGAAACAGGGGGGCAAATCAACATGTGCAACAAAAAATAAAATATACAAAATCATGTTTTGTTGAAAGATCAGGCAGGTGTTTTGGTGATACTATTTTCAGTGCAATAATAAAGCTGCCATGTTAAGTTAGAGCAGCACCAAAACCATTTATACTTGGTTTTTATCTAAAAATGTGTAGCTGGTTTCTATTGAGGATCGATGCAAAATAAGCTTGAAAATGGACATTTCAGTACTAAGAGGTTTTTGTGGGAGAAGATTAATTATGAAAACTTGAGTGTTCCCTTTTGGACTTTGGAATTTGTCAACTTCATAGTGATTTTTATGTTAGTGGTTATGAAAGATTATTTATTTTCTAGAATTTTGAGTTCTAGAGCCTCAAAATACTTGAGAGAGAGTTTCCAAGGAACTGTAGATACTGTTATGTAATAGAACGAGTTTGACCTCAGACCTAGGCGTGGTGGGGTGTGCATCTGGTTTCATGGGCATGAGAACTATGCTGTCACACAGACCCTATGCTTAGCTGGAGCCCCCAGTAAATGCTTGTTTTGATGCTACTTGTCCACCATTTTGAAATTCTTAATAATTTTTAAATAAGGGGCCCCAAATTTTTATTTAACAATAGTTCCCACAAATCATGTATGGGTCTTCAGGGCAGTCATAAAGGGAGGACAAGACTTCATGATGATTACAAACCTTCTTACCCAAGGGAGATGTCTCTTTGTTCTCCTCCTAATAGTGTTCCTTTATTTCTTTTTTTAAAATCCTCAGCCAAAGATTTTTTTAAATGATTTTAAAGAGGAAGGAAGAGATCTCTCTCTCTCTGTGTATATATACATATATGTATATACATGTACACACATGTGCATATATACACATATACACTTATGGAGAGAGAGAGAGTGAAATATCAATATGGGAGAGAAACATCATTGATAGTTTGCCTCCTGTATGCACCCTGACCAGGATTGAACCTGCAACCTAGGTATGTGCCTAGACCAGGAAACGAACCAGCAGCCTTTTGGTGTATGGGATGGTGCTCCAATCAACTGAGCCACCCAGCCAGGGCTAGTGTTCCTTTATTTCTATCTCTCTTGTTCTATCCCTGTCTTCATTCTGATATGTAAAACAGAATCTTTCCAATTTTAAATTCTCTATAAAGGCCCAAAGGGTCCCCCATGGTTGCCTTGAGTTTACTTTGGAAATAACTTTACATCCATGTTTTGAGACAACATCTATGTTGTTAGAAATCGATGCCATGGCTCAATTTTCAACCTAGTCTCTTGCTCATTTAGCTCTAACACTCTGCTGGGCATCAGGCTTCATACTTTGAATATAGTAGTGAACAAGGAAACTTGGTTCCTATTGTCCTAAGATTACAGTTTAAAGGGTAGACAATCAAGCCAAGCACCAAATAAAAGAAATTATGATGGTGGTAGAACAGGGCCCACCAGAACAGAGGGGAAGAACACCTGAAAAAGTGAGATCTAAGATTTAAGTATGGGTAGTTACTTTTCATGTGGAAGGGAACACAGGAAGAGGGAGCATCATGAACTAAAGCTTGGAAGTCAAGGACAGCAATCTTCAGAATTTCTGCCATGGGAAACTGCACTGACTATATTCAAAGTAGGTATAAGCTGGAGGTTTCTTTTTTCTTTTTTCTCCCAGGAGATGACAAGTTTGTAAATACTGAGACTTTGAATGAGTTAATAGTTTGGTTGAGAGACCACCACAGAAGGGACTGCCTCTATTTTAACCAGGTCTTTACTCACAAACTCCATGCAACATATGTCTGAAACCCGAACAGGTTGTAATATGTGATTTCTGTGGACATGCTGAAGATTCCAGTTTGGTATCTGGAAACCAAAATGTTATTGACTAGAAGGAAAAAATATGATTATAAATTGATAATCCAAGTTAAACACTGCTATAGACTGAATGTCTGTTCCTCTCTAAAAATGCATATGTGGAAGCACTAACCCCCAATACGATGGTATTTGGAGTTGGGGCCTTCGGAAGGTATTTAGGTTTCAATGAGGTCAAAGATGGGGCTTGCATGATGTGATTAGCATTTTTATAAGAAAAGGGAGAGGTTTACCTTTCTCTTTCTACATGTGTCATGGAGGAAAGGTCAGGTAAGCACTTGGCAGTAAGAAGGCAGCTGTACACAAACCAGGAAGTGAGCTCTCCAAAAAACATATCTGCTTGCACCTTGCTCATGGACTTTGTAGAGTCTCAAACAGTGAGAAACAAATACCTGCTTTTTAAGGCACCCAGTTCATGATATTTTGTTACAGCATCCTGAGATGATTAATACATGTACCCTTATACACTCATGTGCTGTTTAACAGTAGGGGGTACATTCTGAAGAAAGCGCTGTTAGATGATTTTGTCCTGCATGAACATAATAGAGTGTATTTACTTACATAAAGTTAAATGGTATAACCTACTATATACCTAGGCTACATGGCATAATCTATTGTTCCTAAGATACAAACCTATACAGCCTCACTGTAGAAAACAACACAAGATTAAATCTAGAACAAGAGAAAATTATGTCAACAAAAAATGCAGCAAACAAGATGTGTGAGGCTTTTGCCAGCATAAGACAGCATACTATTTACAGCAAACATTTTTAAAAAGTTAATAGAATGAGTAAACTCTAAAGTAACAACAAAAGGCCTCCAAATTGGAAAGGAGGAAGTAAAACTATCATTATTCTCAGATGACCTGATAGTGTACACAGAAAAACCTCATAGGCTTCACCAAAGAACTATTCAACCTAATAAGTGAATTTGGCATAGTAGCAGGATACAAAGTCAATATTCAGAAATCAAAGGTATTTTTGTACACCAACAATGAACTATCAGAAAGAGAAACTAAGAAAAAAAACATTTATTATAGCAACGACAAAAATAAAGTACCTAAGAATAAATTAATCAAGGAGGTAAAAGACCTGTACTTGGAAAACTATAGCACACTGAAGAAAGAAACAAGAAGATACAAATAAATGGAAGCATATACTATGTTCATGGATTGGAAAAATTAACATCACTAAAATGTCCACACAACCCAAAGCAATCTATATATTCAATGAAACTTTTATAAAATAAAAGTAGCATATTTCACAGATATAGAACAAATATTTCAAAAATTTATATGGAACCCAAAACAATCCTGAACAGCCTCACCAATATTGATAAAGAAGAATAAAGTTGGAAGGACCCCAATACCTGATACAAAAATATACTACAAGGCCACTGTATCCAAAACAGTCTGGTATTAGCATGAGAACAGGCACATAGATCAGTGGAACAGAACAGAGAGCTCAGAAATAAACCCACATCTCAATGGTCAATTAATATTTGACAAAGGGGGCATGAGCATACAATGGAGTAAAGACAGTATCTTCAATAAGTGGTGTTGGGAGAAGTAGACAGATACATGCAAAAAAAAATGAAAGTAGATCACCAGCTTATACCATAAACCAGAATAAACTCAAAATGGGTAAAATATTTAAATATAAGTCATGCTATCATAAAAATCCTTGCAGAAAATATAGTCAGTAACATTTTGGATATATCATTTAGCAATATTTTTGCCAATATATCTCCTATGGCAAGGGAAATAAAGGAAGAAATAAACACATGGGCCTACATCAAAATAAAAGGTCTCTAGATGGCTACAGAAACCATCACCGAAGTGAAAAGGGAACTAACTGTATGGGAAAACATATTTGCCAATGATATATCAGACAAAGGTTTAATCTCCAAAATATATAAAGAATACATACAACTCAACACCAGAAAGACTAACAATCCAATTAAAAAATGGGCAAAGGACCTAAACAGACACTTCTCTGAGGGGGACATACAGGTGGCCCATAGACATATGAAAAAATGCTCAACATCACAAGTAATCAGAGAGTTGCACATTAAAATAACAATGAGATATCACTTCACACCTGCCATAATGGCTACCAATCAACAAACAACAATTGCTGGAGAGAATGTGGATAAAAGGGAACCCTAGTGCACTGTTGGTGGGAATGCAGACTGGTGCAAATACTGTGAAAAACAATAAAGAATTTTCTCAGAAAACTAAAAGTGGAATTGCCTTCTGATCCAGTGATTCCATTGCTTGGAATATACCCTAAGAAACCTGAAACACCAACCCAGAAGAACTCCCACACCCCTATGTTCATAGCAGTGCTATTTACAATAGCCAAGATTTAGAAACAGCCTAAGTGACCATCAATAAATGAGTGAATTAAAAAACTGTGGTACATTTACACTATGGAATACTACACAGCAGAATAAAGAAGGAATTCCTACCTTTTACAACAGCATGAATGGAACTGGAGACTGTTCTGCTAAGTGAAATAAGCCAGTCAGTTAGCTTATTTGAAATACTATATGATCTCACTTATAAGAGGAATGTAATGATCAAAATAAACTAATGAGCAAATGAGAATTATAAGTATAGGATCATAGAATGGATTGACAGCTGTAAGAGGGTAGAGGGTAGAGGGGACTGTTTGAAAGAAGGTGAAGGGATTAGCCAAAGAACATATATGAAGAACCCATGGAAATGGACAATAGTATGGGGATTGACTGTGGGAGTGGGGGACAGGCTGGGCAGAGGTGGGTGAATGGGGAAAAATTGGGAAAACTATAACAGCATAAACAGTAAAACATGAAAAATAAAATAATAAAAATAATATCATAAATACTAAACCATTAGCATAGTTATCATCATTATCAAGTATTATGCATATAACTGTACGTGCTGTACTTTTGTATGACTGGCAATGCAGCAAGCTTGTGTACATACACAGCATCACCACAAACACATGAGTCATGTGTTGCATTCTGACATTATGACAACTACAGTATCACTAGGGGATAGGAAATTTTCAGCTTCATTAGAATCTTATGAGACCACTATTGTATGCGTGGTTCATCATTGACTGAAACCTCTTTGTGCAGGACATGACTGTCTAGTAGTGTCCTAAGAGTCTCCAGCATTCTTTTCAGAAAATCCCCAGACTTTATCTATACTATGTGGTGTACAAAAATGTGAGAGAAATCCCTGTACAAGTTGGATAGCTCGCATAGGCCAGGTAGCCTGGTTGGCCAACCCAGAATACCATGCAAGCAGAAAGTTATAATTGTAGCTACAATTCCTCATCTATTAGATGGTTTTATAAGAGTTTATTTGAAGAAGAGAGAAGTAAGTTGACTGTGAGGTTTTTTTTTTTTTTGTATCTTTGTTTTGTAGGTAGGTAAGCATTAGAAATATTACAGCTGAAACATGCCAGAGAGTTAATCTGCCCAGAACCCTCTGCTGTTCTGAGCTGTGTGATAGCAGATGCTGTCTCATTAGCTGGGTTAATGAGAATTCTAGAATTATTTCTGGCATACCTATTCCCACTTAAAATGTAGAGAGGGAAGCTACAAAATAGGAACTGACTTTTTCTTTATGTCCCTAATGATGCTGTTTGATTCTATACTTTGAGGAGGTGGGAGGAAGAGTGAAGAAAAAGAACCATTGGAAAAGATTCTCCACAGGTGAACAGGGGAAAATTTAACCTATTACCTTCCTTTGACCATGAAAGCTTTTTCTTTTTCCTTTAATATGTGGGTTTGATGTCTGAAATACATTACATTTTCCTTTGTAAATGAACTGATAGAAAGAATGTATCATCTAATAGTAATCTTTCCTGTGTACACAGAAATATTATACAACTCATAAAATTATTAAATTAAAATATACACAAAGTGATTGTAAAATGGATGTATCCAATTTTTATGCTTTAGTTTTATCATTTCATGTAGCCTGCACACACTCAGACCAAGATCTTTCTGTTCCCATTGTAAAAATAAAGCATTTCACATATTGAAATTATTACATTGGCTCCATGAATCTAGATAATGACCTTAAAGATTAGTTTAATCTATTTGTAGAACCTTCTATTTTAAGTTATTTGAATTCATGGAAGTCAACATGCTGTGGTAAACTGCAATGTCACTTTTCTCTCCATTTAATGTGAGAGAGTACAAAAATGATTGATTAGCCCTGGCTAGTTTGGCTCAGTGGATTGAGCACTGGCCTGTGAACCAAATGGTCACTGGTTCAATTCCCAGTCAGGGCACATACCTTGGTTGTAGGCCAGGTCCCCAGTAGAGGACACCACATGAGAGGCAACCACACACTGATTTTTTTCTCCCTCTCTATTTCCGACCCTTCCCCTCTCTCTAATAATAAATAAATAAAGTATTTTAAAAGAATATAGATTACATAATTATTGGGTAGGCTGGCACAGAAAGTCCAGGTGTTAGTTTTAAAAAATGTCCTGGAGTAACTGATGACAATGAGACATTTTGCTTTTCTATGAAATTTAAGACTTAGTGGTTGGAAGCTATGTATGTACATAGATCAGTGAGGAATCCCATCCTCTGCGGTTTTTTGTTTAGGGCCATGTTGTCCAAGAATAATTCAGAATATGAGTGATAGACTCTGGGTTTTAGCTTAGAGTGGGGTAATTTGTAACCTTCATGTCCAGATTTTTCTAAATGCTCAATTTAACATTTATTACTTAGGATATTGATTATTTGCTGTGAGGTTTATCAGTCTTTACTATTATCTTGTGAAAAGTCACTTCATTTACTTATCTGTTTATTTCCTCATTCAATCAACTTGCATTTATTGACTGCTGTATCTGTTAGGATGTTTCCGTGCAAATAAGGAAGAGTTCCACCAAAACTGCCTAAATAATAAAGACATTTAACATGCACAAAAGCCTGAGTTATAAAGGAAAATATATAAATTTAACTACACTTAGACTAAACATTTCTGGAAATCTAAAGATGACATAAAACAATAGTTAAGCCACAGATGTGCAGAAAGTATTTGCAATTCATGAACAAGTATTAACATTCAGAATATATAAAGGACAGACTAAAAAATCAGTAAAAAGACAAGAAAGAGAAAAACAGGTGAAGGATACAGATAGTTTAAAAAAACATGAATAGCACACAAACATAGGGGGAAAACTCATTATTAAGCAGAAAAATATAAATTTAAAACAAAATGAAATGTCAGTTCACATAAAATCCTGACTATACAAAATATTGACAAGAATGTAGAGCCCTGGCTGGTGTAGCTCAGTGGATTGAACGCGGGCCTGTGAACCAAAAGATTGTGGTTCGATTCCCAGTCAGGGCACATGCCTGGGTTGCAGGCTAGTTCCCAGCAGGGGACACACAAGAGGCAACCATACATTGATATTTCGCTCCTTCTCTCCTTCCCTTCCCCTCTGAAGATAAATAAATAAAATCTTTAAAAAAACAATGTAAACAAAAAAGAGAGACTCTTATACCATTGAAGGGAGTTCACTACAAACTTTTTAGAGAACTAGTTTGATGTCTAGTAAATTTGATGACACCCTAATCCTTTAAGGGAGTGATTATATTTCTAGATATTTACTCTAGTGTTTTAACTACTATTTGCCACTTTGGGTCCTGGTGTATTAATCAGTCATGAAATAATTTTTTAATGAAATAGAAGAGAAATAGAAATACTATATCACATATATTAAGAATGATCACTGTTTTGTAAAATTTCTTCTAAAAACATGTGTATGTAAGAACTTTAAATCTTATTTTAAAATGAACTGATTTTTGTGAATAATGGTCAAATATATTTGGAAAACACTACCATAAACAAATTCTCATATATGTGAGAAAGGAGACCTTACTTATTATGGCAAGGAACTGGAAATAACACAAATGTGGAAACAGAAAGAAAGAATAAATGTAGTATCTCCATATACACAGTGAAAATAAATGATTTGGAATTACGTGTGTTTATATAAGTGAATCTCAATAGCATAATTATGAGTTTACAAAAAAGTGAGGTGACAAAACTATTTGCATATGATGTCCTTACAAAAAGTTTAAAAGACATAGAACAACATTAGATCTTATTTAGGCTTAAACACATGTATTAAAATATATACTTATGCACAAGAAAAGTAAAACAAAATATAGGGTAGAGTGGACAGAAAAGGGATTGAGAAGGATTACATACCTCTTTTAATGTTTGATTTTAGGAAATGAAAGAGGATTTTTTTTTACATATCAAGAAATCTAGGGGCCCGATGACATCATCTAAAACCCTAATGTATTCCTTCACTCCATTCTGCCAGTCTCAATATGTTTTCTTCCTGATCACATGTTAGCAGGTTACTGATGTTTTGGATATCACATATACTTATCAAGTCCAGTGGTAGAAAAAGGATAATTTCTTCTATGTTTGGATCTTCTATGTGGTGCACCTGGAAGGAAGAGAGAGAATGAGAGAATCATAGACGATGAAGTCTGAGAGGTAGGCAGGAGCCAGATTATGTATGTAATATTATGAGGTCCGGCAATTTTACATAGTTTGTAAAGGGTAACGAGAAGCCACAGGAGGGTTATAATCGGGGTTGTGATGTGGTCTGATACAGTTTTAAAAATGGCTGTTGCAAAAGTTTACGCAGGTGGTGATGATGGGTTTGAGTAGGGTTGGGAAATTGGAAATAGGAGAGAATGGACCTGTTCATGTAGAGACAGCGAAGAGAGAGCAAAGAAGGCACTACGAAGAGCACAGATGATCCCAACCCAGGATAGAGGTTATAAACAGGTGTTGTTTTGATACGCTAGTTCTTCATAGCTGAAAGGCTAACGCAGAAAGAGACACCATGGACCTAGGAGAAACTTCCCCAAAAGCACAGTGTGATGACAGGACAAGTTCTTTGCCTTTCCAGAGTTCAGTGAGGCTGTGTCAGCATGCTGATCCACAGACAGCAGTGAGCTCTGCTCACTGCTCGGAGCCAGCATTCCTCATCACCCTTCCAGGTGTGAAGTGTGGAGTACTTTCATTTATACTTGTTGAGCATGATCTTCCAGAAAAACAGAAACAAATTAGAGACATAACGTCGAAGACTGCAAGAAGATGGGAAGGAGGTGGCCACAAAGATCCTGCAAAACTACTTTGTTGGAATATACAAGAGTCTGAGGATTCGACGGATCATTTGAGTGCCCTGAGCTCATTTCTGTTTCTCTTGAGTTCCCTGAAATAATCTAGGTACCTGCAGGACCTGATTCTTTGTGTGTCCATGTTGGTTTTTGGGTGCTTTAGTCACCTTCAGCAATGGATTTTTTATTTACCTGACAATATGCTCTAGTCACCTCTAATAGCAGCCTGTATCTTGAATATGGTATTAGATCATTAATTTTATATGGCATATTTAAAAAGCCATTCTAACAAATAAGTATTAACCATTAAAGTAACTTCTTTGCTACTAAATAGATCCATTTAAAACTGCATTCTGATTTCTATATCTGAAAATGAACATACATGGTTTTATTTTTAAAAGTCCTAAAAAGGAAGCATCTATACCATTCCTTTCCTTCTTTATTCATAAAAAATTTACTAACAAAATACTCTTACTCTGAATGAAGAGTATTTTATTGGTAAGATGAGCTGTCGACCTGAAGAAGACAGGCCACATCCCCATATACTGTATGGGTTCTTTTAGCCGAGAGTCTCAGGAAACAACTACATCTGTAGAGGGAATGTATTTGTACATAACCAGAAGGTGTGGGTGCTACTGTATGCAGGGACTCAAATTATGTACCTAAGGCATGCTTTCTCTTGCTATCTCAGTTTCTTTACATTGTCTTGGCTGAATTTGTAAATGGCTGTCCTCTCATGGTGGCAAGATGGCCTATAGCCATCTAATGGCAGTTTGTGGTCTCTTGGGTTCAAATCCTATTTTTTGGCAGTTTGGCAAAATCTCTGTGCCCACTATTGCCTCTGGTTGTACCCATTTTTGAGAAAACCTCTGTAACAGAGGAGTGAAGTGCCCTGACCTGTCACATTCCTCCCACCTCTTAAAAAGAGGATTGAATCCACTTGTCTGAACATGAGGCCTTGTGAGGAGGGTAAGGGTAGTTAGTATCCCAGTAGGAAATTGGTGAGCTGATACCAAAATTATTGAGGAATGCATGCTGAGGAGCCAGAGGACATTATTCCATTTCTGTGTTTCAGACCTTAACTCTTGAGGGCAGGGCTGTTTCCATGCGGGGCCTCTAATAATGTGTCAAGAAACATTATCCAGTATTATGCCATGTTATTTTCTAAGACAAGAAATTATTCAGGGAGCTTCTCAGTAGTTTGCTTCTGAACTTCAAGCACTAGAAGCAGTCCCACACTCAAACAAGGCAAAAAGTATTTGCTTACGTACCACATGCCAGGTGCTTGACATATATCATCTTATCACCTACTCACAAATGTTTTATTTTAAGCCCTATTTTTCAAATGAGGAAAATGGACCTCAGGCAGGTTAAGAACTTGTCTGAGTTCACATAACAAGAGTGCTGCAGCTCATGTTTACACCGAGACCTCCTTGCGTATGGAGCAGCATGCCGCCACCCTAGCCGCACATGGCTTTTCCATCAGATCTCTCACTGGGTCAAGCAATTGGCTTTATTATGTTTTTCTTTTCAAAAATTTGAATTTTTTGAGCACAGGCCTGTGAAGCAAAGGGTCACCGGTTCGATTCCCAGTCAGGGCACGTGCCTGGGTTGCAGGCCAGGTACCCAGTAGGGGACACATGAGAGGCAACCACACATTGATGTTTCTCTCCCACTCTTTCTCCTTCCCTTACCCTCTCTCCAAAAATAAATAAAAATAAAATATTTTAAAAAAGAAAATTGGAATTTTGTGGTATTTAAGGTATAGGCATATGCTATTATGTAAATTTTAAAATTTATAAAGATCCTCAACAAGAAACTTACTAGTTTCTTTCTAAGCTTTCATTATAATGAATGCATAGTACATGATGTAAGGGGGCAAGAGCAATGTGAAGTGAGTTGGCTCTACCATTCTGGGGTGGTTTCATGATGACAGTATAGTCTTCTCCTTTCTGGGCACTCCATCACAGTCCACTCCAACCATCAGCCCTCGAAATGAATTATGAGTGGGGGAGTAGAGCAAGGCTTAACATTTCCCTTTGAGAGCCCCTTCTAGACTAGAACAGCCTGGTAGCTACAGCCACCATACCAGATTGTGGTTCTTGAGTTTAAATTATTTGTGCGCCTTTTGGATTGTGCTGCTCTGGGAGGAACCATCTTGTTTTGTTCCCATTTTCATCTTTAGCACAGAGCAGACCCCAGTGGCATATTAGGTGCTCAATAAATATTTACCAATGTAAGAGTACTATTAGAGCATTTGGCCATAGATATTTGGTATACTGATACCATTAAACATTTTACTGCTGATTAAATTTATATGAAACACATTATATTTTATAAAGTATATACATTAAGTATGTGGAATGCATACATACATATTACATATCACCTAATAAATACATTATACATATGGAATATATGATATCACACAATTACATACATTCTCTTACATGCATCTATACATGCAGATTATTCTGATTCATAACATTTTTTATTTTTATTTTTTTTAATAAGTGTTATACCACAAAACATTTCCTGGAGGTTGAATTCTCATATCAGCATTTTATGAAACCATAAAATATGAACAGTTTACCTTCTGACCTCTACCATTTCTAACCTTCTCCCAGCTTTATAACATTAAAAACAAACACACATAAGACATGAATTATATTTAAACTTCTGGAGCAAGTCACAAAAAGATGTAGTTCATTTTTCAAAAAGTAATTTAGTTCTAGAAAGCTGAGCTGATATATAATCAACTGCTAGTTAAAGAAAAAAACCACCATTTATTGTCAAACTCTTTTAATTTAGCTAAAAGTAGGTTTGCAAAAGAGTATTATTGGGAAAGCCTTAAGAGTTGTAGATCTTTAATTTTCATTTTCAAAATCTTTCAGTAATTCATAATTCTTTATGATTTGTGATTTCTTAAGCATGCAACAAATCCTTCTCGATTATAATTTCTACCATTTTTTCAAACCAGAAGTGTGATTATGGCAATGAGGCTAAATAGTATATTTTTCACATTCTCTTTTCCATTTTCTGTTTTGATGAAACAACAGAATAAATTACCTAACTTTGATTTTCTTACTTACAAGAGATTTTTATTTTTTAATGTGTTAGAATGTGGGGTTTTATTGCTTGCAATAGCAGAAGAGAGGCGGGTAAGCAAACAGAGAGTAACAGAAAATAAATAACTTATCTAAAGTCATGAAGTGATTGGTGTCTAGATTCAGCCTGCAGTATTTCATAAACAGCAGTGAATTAAACAGGCAAGTCCCATGGACTCTAGAATACAAACTTTTTAAGTCAATGATGTACCAGAAGGAAGTAGAGGGTAGTGGTTAAGGACACAGTCTTTGGATTCAAAAATTGAATCCCTGTGTTCTTTCTTCTCAAAAATGTGATACTTAGGCAAGCTACTTACTTTGTTGTACTCACTTGTGACCATCTGCAAAATGATGGTGACCTACTGAGCTCTTAGAATTTAGGTAAAGGTTTTATGTGCTAATGCTTGGCTCATTACTTAACAATGAATAAAGAAAGCATGGCTAATGCTGTTTGTTGTTGTTATTTTCTCTTACACTGTGGTGCACATTGATAGATAAGTAAGAATGACTATATGGAACCTAATAATGTGGGGAGCAAAACGGTGGTGGCTATTACTTCCTAGTGCTTCATTTTTTTTCCATTTACAAATGTTTCAATACCCTGTGAATTATTGTTTTACGTGCCATATTTCCTGAAGTTTATACAGGTGAGCTGCTCTATACCTGGTGATAGCTGCCTTGACCTTGTCTCACTTTACGGACAGTGGCCTTCTAGAAATTCCTGGAGTCAATTTGTTTTCCATTTTTACTCCCACTTCCTTAGTTTAGAACATCATGTATCATTTTTCACTGGTTACATCATATCATCCTACTAGATAGCCTTTCTTTTAGTATTGATCCCTTAAATCATTACCTGTATTTTAACCAGAGCACGGTTGGTGAAGTACAGTTCAAATGACGTAACCCCTAGGTAAAACCCTGTCACAGCATCCCATGCTCCCTCAGAAAAGAATATTAGTCCCATTGTGATTGGACTTTTTTTCTGGTCTTTTCCTTTGCATCATTCAGATAGGCTATGCAGAGGAGGAAACTGAGCTCAGGGAAGTTAAATGGTTAACTTGAAGTTGCACAGCTAGTGAGTGACAGGGCCAGGAGGCTGCCCAGGCTTTCTTGCTCTCTGCACAATGATTACATAGATCAAAGGTCAGCAAAAGTCATCCCACTGCTTGTTTTTGCAAATAAAGTTTTATTGGCTTATAGCCACACCTGATCAGGTGCATTTCTGTGGCTGAATTCATGCTGAAACATCACAGTCGAGTGGTTGCACCAGAGACTATCTGGGCCTCAAAGTCTAAAAGTTGGTTGGCTCCTAATGTAGATCATACTTGGATTCAAAAGAGTAAACATGATAGATTTCAGGATGTTTACAGGGAGGCACTCTGTGATCCCATGGAGTCTTTGCCACTTTAATGAAGGTGAATGAAATGGTGCCTTCAGAACAAGAAAAATCACTCAAGTACTAAGACGTGAATATGCTAGGTGACTTTAATTACCTGGATATCTATGGAGAAAACAGTTTGACAGCATACAGATTGTCCAATCAGTTATTTTTAAAGGGTTTATTGTGGAGGAAGAGGAGCCTAAAGAGATGGCAGCTTTCCTCTACCTGATTGTGACTGAAAAAGAACAGACAATTTCAAACAATGTGGGATTTGTGATTTGTAGGGGCAGAGACTGTGAAATAAACAGCAGAATTCAAAAGGCTAAGGTAGGGGATTAGGAAAAGCAGCTGAACAACGAATATGAATTTTAAGAAAATAAATGAGTACAAAATTCTCTGAGCCAGAAATGAGTGGATATTTGCATAAATATGTGTGCAATCAACTACTGAATGAACTCAGAAAGTTTGCCATTGACCTACTTGGAGGGAAAAATTGGAATAACCAATCACTCAGAAAAATTGACCAGTTGTTGAAGTTAAATATGCCAAAATTCCAAAAGAGCTAAGGACAAATAATATTTTCACAAAGGCAAGCAAGCTCTTGTTCTTTGAGAGGCATTTTGCCTTTGGGAGACTAGAGGGCAGAAAGGCAACAAGCACAAGTTGTGATGATGTTTTTGCCAAGAGCCGAAATAGGCCATGTTCAGAACATGCCAGGAACATAGTGATGATTAAGCTTTAGACTTGGATATGGTTCTCCTACCAAATAACTCAAAGTATGGAAAATAATGAAATGACATTATTGTGGCCTGAGAGAATAAGTACGGTTCCAACTGCTATCATCTGATTTAATTCCTGGGAATAATTTGCATGCCCCAGGCTTATTTTCCTGATGTCCCTGCACACTGGTCTCCAGAGAAAAGTGGGAAAGGACTTGGGGTGATCTCTATGTTCCTTTGAATGAAGAATGTTGCAGAAAAATGGCTTCTTCCCTGGTTCCTTCATTCATGATTTAATTCACTGTCATCAGGGGTCTTCTGGGTGCCCTGCACTGAACCTGGGTACACCAAGTTGAATAAAGGCTTGTGTCTGGGAGAAGATGCAAAAACAAATTATTGCCATACAATTTGATAAATCCATTCTAATACTTGAGGCAGCACCCAGGCCAGAAGCTGGTTGAGGGCAGAGAGAAGATGTAGTGGCAAAGCAAAAAGCAGTTTAGAAATAGGGCAAGGCATAGACTTTTGGTGACTAGACTCCACTCTCCTCAGAGTAAATTGTTTTCAGATGGTGAGGTATTTCCAAGTATTTTGTGGAAAACCAAAAAGAACAAGTACCCAGCGTCATGTTCTTGCCCTTCGTCAGGGATATGCAACACAAGAAAATATGAGCATGTAACACATACCTGACTGTCCCTTCTGCGAGGGGCCTGTGTGTGTCTGAAGGCACTGGGGAGGCTTCCATCATCCCTCCTGTGTGCTCCCCAGCAGTTCTCACTTGGGGTTAAGAGGCAAACACACCTCACTAGCCCTGACAGCAGGTTTCATTGCTGGCACCAGTACTCAAATGTCATTGGCTTATCCTTAGTGTTGATCATTACTCTAACAGAAACAAAATGACCATTTACAGAGTGCTTACCAGGTACCAGGCACGGTGCTCAGCAGCTCCACCCATTCTTGTCTAATCTTTACAATAATCCCATGAGGAGTCATTTCACCCAGTGTCCAGAAGATAAATTGAGTCCTAGAATATTAAACTAACTTTCACAAAGCCTCTTGGCTGACTTACATCTGCCATGTTCCAGATAATTTTAACCTCTTTAGTGTGTTTTTTACTATTTTTCTATAATTTGATAAAGAAGTTCTGTGGCTGAGGCAGGAGCTTTATAACTACTTGTGATGGAAAAACCCAGCTTTTTCTTTCCAACGTAGGGAGAATCACAGTAGTTTCCATTATGTGTTTCTTTCCTGTGTGTCTCCTATACCACTCACACAGAGCAGTCTTCACTCAGACACTCTAGTAACAAATGTGTGGAGGTTTTTTCCCACACCAAGTGATTCTCTGCAACACCAGCTGGGTCTCCTACAATTTAACTCCCTCCTAACACTGTCTACTTGGCGATAATGTCAGATTCCATAGGTTAAGGGCTTCTTCCACAAGACTGTTCCCACCCATTTCAGATGCCAGTCACAGGTATGTCCTCACATTACCCACAACTTCTGTCTGATTTGGCTACAAATCAGAAGTTCCCAAAACTTACTCCTCATGTTTAATTAACTCGATAGAGTGGCTCACAGAACTCAGGGAAACACTTGCATTTACCAGTTTGTTAAAGGATGCGATAAAGAATACAAATGAACAACCAGATGAAGATAAAATAGGATAGCGTCTAAGAGGGTTGAGAGCATAGGAGCTTCTGTCCCCATGAAATGGGGGTGTTTCACTCTCTCAGGGTGGATATCAACCTGGAAGCTCTCTGAACCCCATACTATTGGGATTTTATGGAGTCTTTTTCACGTGGGCATGGCCAATCATTAATTACATTTCAAGCCCCTTTTTCCTCTCTGGAGGATGGCATTGATGATAGGTCTGAATATTCCAAGCTTTTGATTTTGGCTTGGTCATTCTGGTAACCACCCTCTGTCCAGGAGCCCATCAGAATCACCTCATTGGAACAAAGGATGCTTCTAGTTTTCTTATCACTAGGGGTTTATAAGAATTTTGGTATCCTTGTGTCAGGGAAAGATTCAAAGAGTAATGTTAGAACAAAAGATGTTCCTAGTGTTCTTACCACTTAAAAATTTACAAAGGTTTTAGGAGCTCTGTGCCAGGAACCAGGGAGAGAAACCAATATATATTTTTCTATTATTTCTTAATACTGCAAAGTTAGATTCTTGGGTTATTAGGGTACAAGAAGTAGAATCTAGGTCTGGGATATATTTGGTCCTTTCTAGGGTTGTCTGGTGATAGCAAGACAGTTTCCATTTCTATTATGCACTTTGGATAAGGCCAGGGAAATTAAGTGGGCATGCAAATATCACTGCTTTCACTGCAGTTTTATTTTAAAAAGGACAACCTGTAAAACTTTCAGTGATCACAGGAAGGGATATTTCCTGTCTGGTAGGGAAAGGCCAGCCTTTGTAGAACCCCCCTGGCTGGGACAAGCTCAGCTGGAGCAGCCTGTGGACCATCAGATGCCAGTTGATATGGGAACTCTACTTGGCCCTTGCCTAGTCCAAGCTCTTGGAAACTCAAGGTGACAACTCCTCCCTTCATTAGTATTCATGCTCTGTATTAAGCACAGGTCAAAGGGAGAGGTTAAATCACAGCCCAGGTTTGAAAAACCAGGACTTTGATCATAATAAAAATTAATACTTAATATATTACCACCCATCCATGGTTCTGTAAATGGAACCTGACATGGGTGGGGGGGGAAACTGAGATTTGACCAAAGTATTTGATTTCTTTGATATCCATTGTTTCAAAGAGGCTGCTAAAATTTCCCTCCACTGTGAATTTTAAAAAGTACATATTCTTAATCACTCTGTAGTCAGAATCAAGAGGACTCAGACATACAAGAGTAGGGGACTGGGCTTCAACACAAAGTGCTGAGAGACGTAGGCAATACAATTAGGCCACTGGACAGACCTGTTAGAGGTAGCTCAGATGATGAGGAATCTTGATGAAGACTAGGCCTCTGAAATGGTTAGTCTTCTGGTTTAAAGAATACAGTTGAAATTATAATAGAAATAATAACAAAAATACAAATTGTCTTTGAACAATAATTTATGTGTTTCAAAGAACTTTATTAAACAGATATTCCTAGGGTACTGAGGCTGTAACACCGATTTTTTTTAGAAGTTAACATCTAGTGGACTCTTTTATTTCATTGCCTTGAGGCCTTTTCCAAATATCAGGTTATATTTTCTCACTACTCCATGAGAAGGGTGGTCAAGTTTCTCATTCATTTTACTAATGAGGGAGCAAAGCAGTGAGATCATAGAGCTATGAAGCAGCAATATCCTCACCATAACCACATTATACTGCAGCTCAAAGTTTGTGCTGTTTAAAACAAATTATTTTGGTAAATATATGTAACATGAAAGTTTATCATTTTAACCATTTTTTAAGTGTTCAAGTCTGTGACATTAAGTATATTCACACTGTGAAATCATTACCTGATCTATCTCCAGAACTGTTTCCATTTTCCCAAACTGAACCCATGTACCCATTAAAACATAACTTCCTCCTCTCCTGTTTTCCTCCCAGCCCCTGGCAATCACCATTCTACCTTCTGGCTTTATCGATTTGATCACTCTAAGAACCACATACAAGTGGGCTTACCCAAGATTTGTCCCTTTGTGACTGGATTATTTCACTCAGGGTTATGTCCTCAAGGTTCATCCATGTTGCAGCATGTGCCAGAATTTCCTTTTTTAAGGCTGAATAACATCCCAGTGAATGTTATGCACCGTATTCTGTGTATCCTTTCTTCTGCTGGTGGACACTTAGGCTGTTTCCACCTTTTAGCTATTGTGAATAATGCTGCTGTGAACATTGGTGTGCAAATATCTGCTCAAGTCTCTGCTTCTGCCTTCAATTCTCTTGGATAAATACCTAACAGTGGAATTGCTGGACTATATGGTAATTGTTTTTAATCTTTTGAGGAATTGCTGTACTGCTTTCCGTAATGGCTGCACTGCTTTATATTCCTGTGCTGTTTGCAGTATAGCACCACTGCCTTGGGATGATGAACAGCACTGACGTTGCAGCAGTGCTGATCTGATGTTTCCACCGTGTATCGGCTCAACCAACATTTCTGTCACAGGGTTTGTGATGGTTTACGAATGATGTGCTTCCTTTGTTCCTCTAATGCTTGTTGAATACAGGGGAATGTTTAACTTTTCAGTACACTTTAAATATGATGAGATGTCTGTGTTTTTGAGGTGTCAAAACAAACGACATATTGTCAGCATTTAGAAGCTTAACTATTTGCAAAATGAGTTGCTTTTGTTTTCTGCCAGGCACGCCACCACGTTTTTTAACTACAGGGCCTGATAGCTGTGACTGGTGTGTCTAACCCACCCCAGAACCTCAAAACCTGCAAAAGAGGGTGGTGCTCATTGATCATTACTTTGTGGATTTTGCTTGTTTTTGCCATAGAGTTTCATTGGGAGTTGAAATGAAAACGCTTGGGAAGGTAATGGGTTGGGTAATCCTGAGGTGTATTGTCTGTATGCATGTGTGTATATGTAGGGGGGATGGTTCCCAGATGACCACATCTAGAGATCTCTTCCCCCAATTTGGCAGACCCCGAGGGGACCCACAGTGAATCCACCCCTTGTGTGATCACCTACTCTTGTTGAAGGAAGAAACTGTGACTTGCTGCTAGCCAATGTAACATACCAAAGTGGGTTCGAAGTCACTCCCTTCATTAGGTTACCTTAGATACGACTCTGTCTTGGCCAGCTGGAGGAGAGTTTCTTCAGCTGGCCTTGGAACTGCCATATTGTGACAAGGTGATATTGCAAAAAGGGGCAACTTCGGAAGATAACAGTAGTTTTTATTGATGGCCAGAGAGAAAATGGGGACTTCAGTCAGTCTTATAACCACGATAAATTGGAATCTACCAACAATGATATGAGATAGGAAGAGGACTCCAAACTTCAGAAAGGAACACAGCCTGGCCAACACACAGATTGTAGAGTTGTGAGACCCTGAGCACCAGACCCAGTTTCCTGACCTATGGAAACTGGAACATAAAAAAAAGTTGTGTTTTTTTTTAAAGCTACTATTTGTGTAACAATTTGTCATACGGCAATTGAAAATTAATACCATCAGGTACACTTAGCACTGCCTTCCCTTTCTTTTCTTGTTCCTTTTATGTTTATATTGCCTCTCTACCTATTTCCTTCTGTGGATTCTGCCTGATGGTACTGTCAGTTAAGATGCCCTGGTTTCCCCCAGGCGCAAGGAAAGCATGTGATCCAACGAGAGCAATCAAATAGTTCTTCCAGGGAATGTAAGAATTGAGAATGACAAAGAGACTAGATGTGTTTAAAGCTATTCCATCCCAGCAGCATTACCCTGATGCACTCTTGCTACCAGTTCTTCTGGAGATTTCCAACATTCTGTCTTGGCCAATTCTAATTCTTCAACTTTCTCTTTCATTCTATAAGTTCCACTAGATTCTGCAAATAAAAATCTCTTATGCTTAAATTATAATCCGATTTTTTTCTGCCTGTTTTTGTTGCAACCAAAATTGATACATACAGCCCTGTCAGAGTCCCCTTGAACCTTCTTTTTCTCCCTGGGTTGCACATGGCCTTCTTTCTAAAAGACCCTTCTCATCACTACTTGCTACTGATGATACCGCACCACAGTGCTGGGTGGGGGAGGAGAAGTCCAAGCATTGAAATGATAGGATTTTGTAATCAGAAGGCTGGAAAGGATACATAAAAATTGTCACCTTACTGTCTTACTGTTAAGCAGGACCACATTTCTTAGTTAGATCTCATAAATAAGGTACTTAGGAAGGATAAATCATAAATATGCATATTGTGGGTATAAAGATAAACTTTTTTTTTCTGAAATTTGAAAAGAAAGGATGTGGAATGGCTCCCAGCAGTGGGTTTTCCACTTACTTAGAGAGAAAGGAAATACCATTTGGGAATACAGGTTTTCACAATGTTTAAAGTTGAGTGTGTAAAGATGCCTACTTCCTGGATGGAAATATCAAAGGTGAAGTAGGAATCTTGAATAAAATAAAAGCTCAATAATAGGATTAAAAATAAGAACTCAAAAGTGGAGCGACGTTGTTAGAGTTGTGTTTTGACTTACTTCTCTGATCTACAGATTTTTTCTCCTTCACGGAAAAAGTCTATGGGAACTTTTATGTGTGGACATTCAGAGTATTTTCTTTACAAAGAATGATATGAAAAAATTAAAGTAAGATTGTTAATGTTTTAATTACAGTGTCCATGATATCATGTCAACTGTGGTAAGCATTTATTTATTTATTTTTGGTTTAATTTATTGAATTAGAACTGAGGGATTTTTAACTGTGGTCCTAAGAGGATCATATTAAAATTTTCCTGATAAATTCTCTACTTATGTTTTAGGAAGTATATAAACAAGATATATAACAACATGCAATACTGTTATAGAAAGGAACACATTTGAGATGGAGTTTGTGTGTCTATGAGAGCAGATGTACCATTATAAAGAGAGGTGTATGGAAAACATAAAAAATAAGGTCAACAGCTGCAGAGTAAATTTTATGAAACTGTAGTGGGTTTAGCCTTGCTTTGGGGCCAGTTTTAGCTGCATTATAAAGTACTACATGAAATACTATATTGCCTATTTTCCTATTTCAAAAACATGGTTGAGGTCTTGTTTCATGATTACTAAAAGAAATGACTTGATTTTTTTATAAAACATCCTGTGAAATGTAAAACTGAACATGGTCTTTTATAAGATTTTCTTCTCTTTCACACACCTTCTAGGATAGATTAAAATGAAATCAATCTTAGAGCTCAGAAAATGTCAAGATTTTAAATGGGAGCTTCTTGACTTTGCTGTCGGATTGTTTCTTCTTGGAAAACTCTCCCATTTCATTTTGCCAGGAGACAGCTGATTGAATCTGAAGCATGTATTCTGTGAGCCACCCATTGTGCCTCCCTACCCCTGACCACTACCCCCAACCATAATTGACTAGATGACTGCTCCTCTTTCAGTGTGCTTAGGAGTTGTCAGAATGTTGTAAGTAGTTGTGTGAAGACATAGGTCATAATGAGGTACTTTGTTTTTCATATAGCTAAGGTATATTGCTTGAGAATAACTGAAGACCAGTGAAGCAAATCTCTATTATCCTTCATCTGTCTTCAGTACTGTATCCCATAATATGGACAAAATCACTAGGGATTGGTACATGGGGCTTTGCATATTAATTTCATATCATATGTTATGACTGAAAAACTAAGGATCCAAGTGACAAATAATATATTGTACACTTAAAATTTGTCAAGACAATAGATCTCACATTAAGAATTATTGCCCCAATAAAATAATTAGAAACTTTAATGAAAGATCCAATGGGTCCAGAATTATATTGCATTTAGTTCAGAAATGTTCTGTGCATTTTTTATTAAATGTTCGAACAGTAGCTTGAATACTGTCAGTAGTTTAATACTATTGACCCTGTAAATCTAATACTCCTCACTCTACATTAATTGAAAAATAGTCCTTTGTGCTTGGATATCTGAATTGGTTGCTTTCTAGCTCCTGTTTAGCCTCACAATCAGGACCCTTGGAATGAAAACTTGGTGAAGAATCAGACTGTGGATGTTTTTCAAAGGACTCTGAAATTACTCCAAAGAGAATACTGTTTAATTTTTGTGGTGGTTCACTGAGACATACTCCTACACAATCTAGGTCTTTCAGGAATTGACGGATGTCATTTTATATTGCACCAAAATTGAAGATATACTAGTGTATGGCCTAGCTGCTTTTCTTGAATCACCATCCAGATAAGTACTAATTTAAATTCAACTTCCTTAAGGCAAGTGGGCTTGTGACAGGAACCATTACTGACTGGACTTTGTTGGAAGTACTGAAACATGGGCTGTATTTATGTTTGCTGAAGTAACTGTTTTGATCTTTTCTTCAAGGTTGTTCACAAAATTTTCTATTTTTAAAATCAGTTTCCTGGCCTGCCTTCAGGGCACTTGGGAGCCAGTGACCCTTGTTCTACTAGCAGAGCAACTGTGGCCTGTGTTGCCCAACCCAGGCACTTTTGGCTGC
>PVKM010010324.1:0-35112 GCA_004027735.1 Carollia perspicillata
TGTTATTTCCCTGTAAATTTCCCTTTATTTCACTTAGTGTAAACTGCATTTCTGCCTGGGTCTTCTTCATGCTGTTGAAGTACTCAGTGAGTTCCTTGAGCATCCTAATAACCAGTGTTTGAAACTGCATCTTGTAGATTGCTTTTCTTCATTTTGTTTAGTTCTTTTTCTGGAGTTTTCTTCTGTTCTTTCATTTGGGCCATATTTCTTTGTCTCCTCATTTTGGCAGCTTCCCTGTGTTTGTTTCTATGTCTTAGAGAGAGCTGCTTTGATTTCCTATCTTAGAAGCATGACCTATTGCAGAAAAGTGCACCAGTAAATTGTATGGGGTGGAGCCTTAGGTAATCCATCAGGGCAGGGCAATCTGTGTGAACCAGGCTGATGGAGTTTCTAAATGGTGTTGCCACCCTGTGGCTCTGTTGGGGGAGGGCTCAGAAAAGGGATAATGACACTGCCTGGCCTCTGGAGTTTTGTCCAGGAGGGAGTTGTCCCCCAGCACTCACTCCGATGCCAGACTCTTCCATTTATTCCTGTATGCCACTGGTTGTGCTTCAAGCTGCTGTACCAGTGCTGGAGCCTAGAGGGCGTGAGTCTGCCTAAATCCTAAATCCATTGTGGGCCCTTTAAGAAAAGACTCTAGAATCCCATGGTTTCTTCCACTACCCCAACCCCCACTAGTTTATACAGCCAGAATTGTGAGGACCTGCCTTCCTGGTACTGGAACTCTGGGCTAGATGATCTGGTGTCCCAAGTAATCCATCACACGTGGGTGTGGGACCACCCGTTCCACATATCTGCGCCTCTCCGCCTCGCTGTGTGTCTCCATGTCTCTGCCCCTCCTACCCATCTGGATGAATGTGACTTCTTTAATTCCTTGTTATCAGACTTCCATACAGCTCGATTTTCTGATGATTCTGGGCAATGTTTGTTTTGTAGTCTAGTTGTAATTTTTTCTGTGGTTGTGCGAGGAGATAAGCTGTGTTTGCCCACTCCTCTATCTTGACCAGAAGTCACTCCTTCTCAATCTTAATGCTCCATCGCCCATCTATTTTTTTAATCCTCATCTGAGGATATGTTTATTGATTTTTAGGAGGAGAGAAACATTGAGAAAGAGAGAGAGAGAGAGGGAAGCTTCGATGTGAGAGAGAATGATCAATGGGTGCATCCTGTACACACCCTGACTGGGGATTGAACCTGCAACCTTTTGGTGTATAGGACAACACTCTAACCAAATGAACCACCCAGCCAGGGCTCCCATCTCTTTTAAGACATCTGTTTTCAAGGTAAATTAAAATTATTTCTTAGTTGATTTAAAATATTTGTATTTCAATAGCATTTTCCGTCTTTTTCACATTACAAAATTATTCAAAACAGAATGACCCATGTGATGTTATGGATTAAATTAGCTTATATTTGTTTCTCTGGGTATTTAAATTGCACTTAAAATGTAGTTTCTTCAATAAAATATGTTCTGAATCCTAAATATTTTATTCACAAGTGAATATTTGGAACATATTTCTTATAAATTGGGACTCTCTAAACATGGTAGAATTGAATGAAGTCATAAATCTTGACGCTATTTCTTTGTCAATCCACTTTAGTTATTATGAGGAAAGTAGCTTGACATCATTGTGGTAAGACCAGAAATCTAAGAGATGGTTGACATCCCAGTTTCATCTTCCAGCCCTAGAAAACTGCACAATGAATGGACTATTTCATGATGCTACAAGCAAAGGCCTGGTTATAACCAAATGTAGGTCCAGACCCTCAGCAGGCTGAATGTTTCTAAAACTTCATAACAAAATAGAGTATAAATGTAGAGTCTGCAGTACATTAACAACTGAGCAGAAGGAGAAAGAGTTTTGTCTTATGCTTGCTTAGCCTCAGCTCTATTTCCTACGTCTGTCACTGCCCACCTCTCTTGGTCTCTCTGAGATCCATCAGCAGCCTGCTCGGCTGTGCACAAAGCTGACACCCTCCCCTCCTCCACTTTATTTCAGCAAATAGTAAATGGGCCCTATCACGCCCTGTGGCCCTGACTGAACTCAGGCCAGCTGTGCTCTCAATTCTGTGTGTAACTCTTTCTCAATATTTTAAATAGTGTAGGAGATCAATAGACGCAAAAAAAGTCTGCCAGCAAATAGCCAACAAAGCACTGACAACCTTGTTGGAGTCTGGACTGAGAAAAAGAGAGACCACAGAGTGCAAAACACCCCCACACCACTCATTTATTTCCTTCATTGCTGTCTTCAGATGTTTTCCCTCTTACTGTGTGGAAGACACCCATTAAGAGCTCTGGTGGGCTACAGCATTAACTCAACCATACTTACTCTCCGTGGGGAGCTGCTGTTCCCTGCAACACTCCAAAAAACTGACGAAGTAAAGGCACTTTCAACTACATTTCTGAGAAACTGCTGACCCTGTTTGACTGCCATGTTTTTCTGGCCAAAGCACAATCAGAGGCACCTGACTTCATACTTCAAGTGACTCAGGTAGCTCCCTCCTCAGGGACAGCCAGCCCTTGACAGACACACTGTGTTACTTGGAGCACTGAGTACCTCAGTGTATGTTTTTCACCATGTTTCTTAGAATTTCTCCCTAACTACATTCTCACCAATGCATCGAATGCAAACAACAAACAAAAAAACAACAAAAAACCACCCTCTGAAGGAAAAGAGTTTCCTGTGCATATCTCCCTGCATGTATATATTTTTATGTTGTAAGAGAACTATTCCTGTTCCCATGGGAGTCAAAGTGAATTTCACTTTTTTTCCTGCCAGAAAAGTGAAAAAAAAAATATGTTTAGATGTCGTGTCAGGGACAGTGAGGAAGATTATATCCCTTCAGCATCTCCCTGGTTGCCTCAGCCCTTTCTCTGCTGCAAAGGGTTGGAGCAACCAGGTAAAGCCCCAAATTGGGAAACTTACAAGAAAAATACATAATAAAGAGCAACTCTAACTGAAATGGGTTTTCAAACCATCTCTCATACAAGTGAATGTGGGAACATGTGAACAATTGGTGGATGGAGATGAAAGCGAAGTCTCTGTTGTGCTCTTTCAGCTCCCAGGTGTTGGAAATGTTGCAAAATAGCAAGTGGGGATGTGGATCACCCTTTCCCCTGTAGGCCCTCCCTTCTCTCCTAAACTCTCTCTCACAGACTCTTACAATTCTTACAACTGTCCTCCCTTAACTCGTGCTCAGTTGCTCTAAGACAGTTAAGTGTTGCCTCTATATTCTAATTACCTTTGCAACAGGCTGCTGGGTAACTTCCACCTGGAAATGATACTTTGGCAAATGAAGTTGAGAACAGACCATGTAGGTGTACAGTTTCTTCAATAAAGGTGGAGATTTGTAAATATATAGTAATGTTAAAGTTTATGAAAATGTTTTATATTTCATAGCTTTTTTTCATATATAACTTGATAGCTGAAGAAATAGGCTTTGTGGAGTCTGTGACACCTAATGCCTCTGGTTTGGAGGGTGAAGTTCTTAATGTTAAAAGTATACCAGTTAATTCAGCGGTTACTGCATTTGCTGTGCAAACAGGAAGCTTCTAAGGTCAGACCTGTCCTGTAATTTGCTGTGCTAACTTTTTAACAAAATCGTTTCTTTCACCAGATGTCAGTTTCTGACTCAAACGAGGGCTCAGACTAGATGACTGTGAATGATCTGTGATGCTCCGTGAAGCATCAGTGCTGCGAGATGACTTGATGTCACTGGAGGTCCCAGTGTCTAAACTGGTATCAGCCAATGTGGTGTGGAGAATGGGCTGGTGAGTGTGGTGTTCGTAGTCCGTTATCTGTTTAGGAGACCAATCCCAGTGAGCCATAATCCCAACCAGCTCAAAGAAGTTGAACACTGATTTTAGAGGAACAGCGCTTGTTAATTCCAGGATTAACCAATCTAAGCCATTGGTGAGTTAGAGGAACACCTTTCTGTGTTGGGGGGTGGGGGGTGGGCAGGGAATCATAATTTAACACTGCAAATTGTATGTGATTATACAGCTGCTCCTTACAGGCTCACCAAGCCATTGCCAGGTGGGAGTCCTCAGCTTCCTGGCAGCCTGAAACCAGCTGAGCATGGCAGCGGTGGTGTCCTCGTCCTCTGGCCAGATGAGACTCCCAAACAGTGGAAACTATGGGACAGAAATGACACCATGGCTTTTGTTTACTATAGGCAATCTTCCATGTCCTGAGTCAAGACTGTCTGTCACTTGGACTTGCTACAGAGTGAAGAATGCTGGCTCTGGAGTCCCAACAACCTGGCTCCAACACGACCAGTTCTGCCACTTGCCAACAGTGTAACCTTAGGTCAGTGATTGACTTAACCTTGCTGGTGTTCCCACTCTCCCCTCTGGTAGATCATAGGGATGATTGTGACAGGCACCTCAGAGGACTCTTATGAGGGTCAAATGAGGTGATGCTTGGGAAAGGTTTAAGTCTGGACCTGGTTCACAGTAACCCTGAATACATTTAGCCATATATGTGTGTGTGTATATATATGGCCTGTTTGATCTCACAGCAGTTTATTATAATTTTTCTTAATTGCAGGCCCTTGTTTCAAACACAGATCTCACCTAAATACAATGATTTAGCTTTCAATAAAGTTCTAAGCTAAGATTGCTTACAAGAAAATCATATGTGTTGTATTTTTTAAATGTAGTCCTCTCACATGCTTTTTTAAAGGTGAAAAAAGATTAAAGGTGAAAAAAGATCTCATGCACTAGTGCTTTTTTTTAAGTTGGTAAAAGTATAGCACAAAATAGGTTTTGAGATTACCGTATGACAGGGGTGAGCAAACATTTCCTGTAAAGGACCATGTAGTGAATGGTTGAGGCTTTTGCAGCGCCACGGTTTCCACTACAATTGCATTGTAAAAACAGCCTTAGCAAAGAGCACAAATAAAAGGGCATGCTTGTGTCCCCGCAGAACTTTACTTCTGGTCACAGAAATCTGAATTCATAGAATTTCTGTATGTCAAGACATCTTCTTTAGATTTCTTTTCCCCAACCATCTAAAAATGTAAAAACCAGGCCCTGGCCACGTAGCTCACTTGGTGAGAGTGTCGTCAAGATAGACCAAAGCTGCAAGTTCAATCCCTGGTCAGGGCACTTACAAGAATCAACCAATAAATGCATAAATAAGCGGGACAACAAATTGATGTTCCTCTCTCTCTCCCTGCCCCTTCCTCTCTAAAATCAATAAATACGATTTTTTGAAAAGTAAACACAAAAATGTAGAGAACAATCTTGGCTTTCCATCTACACAAAAACAGGTGGAGGGGTGCCTTTGGCCTGCAGTTCCATCAAAGGCCACCCCCTGCTCTGCAGGAATAAGGCTACACAAGGAGGTATGGATGCCTCCAGCACGTTATGAAATCAGTTAGGAAACTACGTCAGAAATTTAGTTTCAAACCATTCGCTATAAAATAGAATTTCATTCCTGCCAAACCACATCTAAATAAGTTTAATTTTCTTGATGTGAGAACCTACGTAAGTAATAATTCCATGGCAATATGAAACGGCAAGGTAAAAACCTTTAATGAATTTAATGAGATATGATGGGAATTTCTGAGTGAATGTATTTTGATTTTCTAAGAAATGAATAATGAACAAAATTGTTGTAGTTCATCGTAGGAGAGTATTTTTAACATTCTGAATATTTGGACAGTCCAGACCAGTGCCAGTTCTGTCCTTAGCAGCAGTCTGCTGTTACGGGCGAAGCCCTTCACGCCAGCAGCACCCCTTCCCTGCAGCCTGTAGTGGCCCAACCCTCATCAGCTTCGGGTATGGGACCGCCCAGCTCTGCCTACCTTCCCAAGATTTCACCGAGCCAGTCCCCCATCCCCAGGCACAGAGGCCCCCTTCTGGGGCTTAGCGCCCTGTGCCCTCCCTCAATTACCCTCCCCAGGGAAAAACAGTCAGGGCAGGGTGTGGTGCGGGGAGTCCCAGGAACTCGGCTCCTTAGTGTTTTCCCATGGGCATTGAGAATCCTGCCAAGGGGAAAGGGACACCGCCCGTCGCCATGGCGACTGCCACGGGCAGAGATGGAGAGACAGAAGCACGGGGCTGACAGCCCTAGGGGAAGATGTGTCCTCCTGCACCTGCACCCTGACCTACTTAGAACAGCCTGGTAGAGGCTTCAGGGAGAGGGTGCACTTAAAGTTCCTGAGAAACCCGGGGTCCCAGCCATCACCACAGTTCTGTCAAAGTCTGAGGGGCCCTTTTGCATCCCACCCACCATTGCCCCTAGGTATGGAGAGGGTTCTCTGGACTTGAGTTCCTCACCTGACCTATCTCTTGCCTTTGCTGAAGAAGGGGGTCTTTGTGTCCCTCTTGCCTCCTGACTTCGTCCATCCTTCCCCAGCCACCGCCACAGCATGGCACGGGGAAGGGAGAAGAGTCCTTCAGCTCCTCTCACCTTCAGAGGAAAGCATTCTCAGCTTCTTGTCCTTGAATGATAAGATGCCAGAAGTGGGGCCCAGGCTGTCACTGACTCCCCAACTCTTCTTGCTTTCCCTGGCTGGCTCCCCACACCACATAATACACAAAGAGGGGAGAGGTGATGGGAGAAGCCACAAGAAGGGGTCAGCAGGGGCCAAGGACGGAGCTGGGGGCAGAACCTAATCAGGAATGGAAGGACCCCTCCTCCTAGATTTCTGCTTGGCTCCAAAGGCAAGTCTGGGGATGGACCTAGGCTGTCGGACACCCTTCTCCCCTCATTTTCCATGCACACTGTGACCCCGGCTATTGTCCCCAGGGATGATTTCTGGAGGCAGGTTGGTGGTGGTGTCAGAACTGAGCGTCCAGGGGAAAGACAGATGGTGGAGGGAGGGAGGTGGGAGAGAAATAAAGCACGTGGCTGGGCAGAGGCTGGGAGAGTTCCACCGGACGGGGACAGCAACAGCTGGGGGCTTGTGAGGGTCTGGAAACCTGGCCTCTGCTCACAGATTCACGGCCGAGGAGCTGGTGAGCACTGACCCTTTCTGAGGAAATTTCCTAAACATTCTGAAGTGGGGGTTGCAATAGCAATTTAGCCTACCTCCCAGGACACAGGTGAGAAACTGGATGGAAAAGTCCTTGGAAGGAGAAGAGTGCTATTAGGAAAGAGGAAAGTGCCATTATTAGGGGAACTGGAGGAGCGGCAGGTGTGGATGAGAACAGGAGGTCCAGTAGGGTGACCCAATGGCAGGTAAGGGACATTCAAGGGCTGTGAGAGGGAAGGAGTGGGGGCAAATGTGTGTAGGGGTGGGGATGGGGCAGAGGACGTGTCTTGGAAATTCCCGACTTGGAACCCCCCAACACTGAGCAGGGGAAGGAATGGCCCTGGCAGCCTTGCCCCCTTCTCCAAGGTGGCCTTCAGTGACTCCACAGCCTAAGTCACCGTGTTTAGGCTCTCCTCATGTGCTTGAAGCTTCTTCAGCTTCCTGTGGTGGGCGGGGTAGGGCTGGCTGTGAGTGGGGAGGGCCCTCATCCTGTCCCTGTTGGCCAGCCTACTCAGTTGCACCCCTGGCTCCACCCTTGTCTCTCCCTACCTGACTTTCATCCCCTTCCCTAGGAAGGGGAGCATGTGTGTGTGTGTGTGTGTGTGAGACTCAGTGGGACGGGGCCCTGTAAGTTGTGGTCCTGGTTATTCCCAGACTCATTGTGTGACCTTGGGCAAATTAAAGCATAAAGGGAAAATATTAAAACCATTTTAATGTTTTCAGGATAACAGATCATCATTTTTAAATCCCTGAAAACTGGATCTAAGGAAAGCTGAACAACATTTTCTTTTCACTAGAAAGCATAATTTAATCTTTTAAAACATCCTTTATAATATACATCTACATCTGAAGAGTTCCACATCTCGACAAAAAGTCATGCAGTTTCACTAAAACGCGAATTTGTAACTCTTTCACAGTCATTGAGTGGCTTTTATAAAAATAAAGCAGTTTCCTTAGGAAAAATATTCTGCCAATTGGAACATCTTCATTCTCCAACATAAAAGACTTTTCCCTCTGAAAATAATGAAGTTTAGTCCCAAGCTACATGAACATTCACTGACTTATTCAAATGAAAATACATTATAATGCTTCTAGAAACTAGTTTTCTTCATTAATACGGTCTGCGAAAGCTTCTGGAAACCATCGCCAAAATGCTAAGATTCACAAGCACGTGTCTGTAAACCGAACCGAACCTGCCGAACCAGCTTCACTACCAATACATGCACCTGCCAAAGGGACGAAGAAGTGGTGTCATTCCGCCGTTTGCCACATCATCTGATTTCCTCTTTTTCCCAACCAGGTATTCACGAATGTTTGCACTTATATTTAAACTCAATATCATGTGAAGGCGGTAAAATGCCCAAGCCTGCGCGGGACTGATCCAAAGGGGGTGACTGAACGTGGCTCTCCACAAGCTCTAGTTCGAAGACGGAAAGCATCAGAATCAAAAATTGCTTGATTTCCTGGACAGCAAACAGTCTCCCAGGGCATATTGTCGCTCCTGACCCAAAGGGCATGTAGGAATATTTCAGCCTGAGTCCATTGCTATAGAAGGTGGTCTTCGTCTTCCCGTTTTCGTCAAGATAGCGATCGTATTTAAACGTCTGCAATGAAAATACGAAGAAAACAAACCTGTAAGTTGGTTTTAATTAAATGTATCTGTTCTTTGACCTGGAAGCTCCAAAGAATAGTTTTCTTTTTTAAATCGAATTTATTGGTAATTGAACAAATACCCCACCATGAATCAAAAAGTAATGAGAAACGGGAGCTTAACAGGAACTGATAGGAAAGAGAAGGTTCTGAGACGCCTCCTACTCTGCTGGGTGACGAGTTTCTCACTTAGGCAGAACCAGAAAGAAGGTTCAGATAACACACGAGAAGCCTCCAATTTCCTGGATTTGGGAGCAGGCACTTTTCAAGGAATAGGAAAGGCAGAAGCTCTATTGTCACAACTGCAAATATAATCTAACAGAGATTATGTGATGATAAATATCAGAGAAAAAAATGAAAAGTTCAGACCATTGTCCAGATTGTCCAAAATATATGAATATTTGACATAATAAAGGAGACAATGCCTATGACTTCAATAATCAAATCAATCCCATAACAGTAAATTTCCTCTTTATTTCAATCTGGACAGATACCACCTGGATACTGACTTTGATGAACAGGCACGTACCAAAGGATCTGGGTAGATTTCTGGATCTAAATGCATTAACTGAGGATACAGCGCTATGATGTCGTCTTTGCGGATATTATAGGAACCGTCCTCAAGGTGCAAAGTGAAGTCCTGTTTAGCAGTCCGGATGTTCAGGGAGGCGCTGGAGAGCCTCAGAGACTCCTTGATGATACTATCTAAATATTTGTAAAGGGAGAAAGGAGGTGAGGAAGGGCAGGGGAAGGGAGGAAGGGAGGGAGGAAGGGAAGGAGGGCAAAGGGAAGAACAAATTAAGTATTTAAAGGCTGCATAATATAGAATCTGAAACACTTCTAGCAGCCCCAAACACAGAGCTAAACAGGCTGCGGGAAGTGCTAGACACAAATTTCCCAGCTTTTTTCTCTTACTACTATGCTGTGATCAGTGACTCAGTTGTGTCTGGATGTATTTTTTAATCTGATGATCTGAGTTAATAATAATCTTTTGATAAAGTTATAATCTTCTCGGTCACCAATAGGATCTAGACTTTCATAAGTTTATGGGAAAATAATCTTGTTTATACATGTCACTAGACATCTAATACAATTGGCAAAAACAGTAAGTCACTTTTACGTGAATTATTAAAAGTTTATTACTTTCGATATTTAATGTACTGATAATATTTGAGCATAGAACTACTTGGCCAGATGGCTAATGCAACTTCAATGCAGTGCTGACAAGACCCGTTTTTTATCATTATACTGCCTGGTGCCTCACGGCAAGGCCCCGCTGCCTGGCAAAGATGTAAAGGGACAAAAAAAAAATCACCCTGTGAGTAGCTAAAACATGCCAACCTGGTGGGAAAAGGTCGAGCCTGTCCTTCCAGCCTCTATCCTTTTAAATTGTCGTGTTTGGGGTGCTCCTCGTGTGATTGTGTGTAAAATCATAATCTGTCAGTGCTATTTTACAAAGGAGAAAAGTAAAGCCCCCAGAGGTGGTGACACATCTAAGGTCTCCCATGACGGAGCACAAGGTGGAACCTATGCCTCTGGACTCCTAGTCCCTTCCACTAACACACACTGCCCCTAAAAGCAGATATTACTTTCTTTCCTATAGTCAAAAATAACAAAAGCAGTGGCTGGCGTGGCTCAGTGGACTGACTGCCGGTGTGCGAACCAAAGGGTCACTAGTTCCATTCCAAGACAGGGCACGTGCCTGGGTTGAGGGCCAGGTCCTCAATAGCAGGCACTCCAGAGGCAACCGCACATTGATCTTTCTCTCCCTCTCTTTCTCTCTCCCTTCCCCGCTCTAAAAAAATAAACAAAATCTTTAAAACAATAACAAAAACAAAAAGAAAACTCTTCCTTACTATAAAAACATACATTTTGTGTGTTTGTATAAAATATAAAAAAAAAAAGTAAGAAAAACCTTCAGTCCCATTACCCAACCCATGCATCTAATTGTGATTTCTTTTTTTAAATGCAAATTATTATTTTTAAAATTTTATTTATTTATTTTTAGAGAGAGCAGAGGGAAAGGAGAAAGAGAGAGAAAGAAGCATCTCTGTGTAAGAGAACCATCAACCAGTTGCCTCTCACACCCACAACTGGGGACCCAGCCAGCAACCCAGGCATGTGCCCTGACCAGGAATTGAACCAGTGACCTCTTGGTTTATAGGCCAGCACTCAATCCACTGAGTCACACACCAGCCAGGGCTAATCGTGGTTTTCCAATGGTACTTTTTTCCCCTTTATTTCATGGAAATGAATAATATGCTCCCAGTTAATTGTAAAATTAGTGTAAGAGTAATAACAAAAGAGACAGAGTATGAGGTGCAGAGAAGTGATTGAGAGTGGGGGCCTAGAGTCCCACATTAATGTTTAATTGATTCACCATTCCATGCTGCACAGCAACTGAGCTTCTAAGTGTCGGCTTCCTTACTCGTTATATAGAAATGCAAACAGTTCCCTAATCATAGGTTGCTGTGAAGATCGAAAGAGATAACACAGGAAATACTTAGTGTTATGCCTAAAACAAGCAAGTGCGTAATATATACTGACAATTACTGTTAGTAGGAAGCAGTAAATGAAATGTAATGTAGTAAGTTATGCATACCTAGTACTGGCATGTCATTCAGTTGTGTTTGATTCAAACAAATAGGTTTGTCATCAAAGCTGAGTTTTTGACCAGCATTCTCTAGTGTTTTATTCACTTCTTCAGTAGCTGCTTTCATTGCTTCAGGGCTCCTATTAAAAGTTAAGAGAAAAGAAAAGATATACAGTAAATAAATTTTTTCTACACTGAAAAATCTGCAAATACATAGGCTTTTCCCCTATCTTGTAAATAGGTGATCAAAACACTAGAGACAAGGTGAAAAGGGGATGTTTCCCTTCCTTTTTTAAGTTTATTTTGTAATTGTGTGTAAGTCCTTACATATCAGCAAGAATAGCTACCTTAAAAGGGTCTTGCTATGTAGAAGTAAAACTGGCCAGATTTTTGTAAATGATTCTAGTAAAGATTAAAAGGTCAAATTAGTCATTTACATAGTAACTGACAAGAAAAAATGCATCTAAATTAACAATTGTATGGTACTGGCTAAGTTACAAATGGAAATTTAAATTTACTCCTAAAATCCATGCCATGATTTCAGGTAGAATGACAGCTTTTCCATTTAAAATTGTTCTAGCACTTCGACTTGCAAAATGAATGCCACTTCATTTCACAAGTCAAAGTAAACTTTAATGCATTGAAGTTCACTGGAGCCTCAGTGCCACAATAAGAAATCTACATGATGTGATTACAGGTCACTGATTCTCAGAAATGTTTGATATCTGATCAGTATTTATGTGATTACAGTAAAATGGCTGTTATTAGCTACATGACATTAAATCGATGCTGTGACCTTACTGTAAATACATGATTTTGTTCTGGACAGAGCTCTCTCAGGTAAAAACTCTGAAAGACATTGAGCATTTGAGACAGACTGATAATGGCTTTTTAAAAAATCTGAAATTGTTTTGACAATATTTTTTTTATATTACAGGCATAAAACTATCAGCTATCAAAGGAAATTTGGTATTTTCAATCCCAGGAAATAGTGATTTTGTGTCTATGTGATACTAAACATCCAATTTAACTAACTGTAATAATTCAATAAACTATTTGAATGTCAAATTCCCAAAACACTAACACTTTGGAAATAAATCATGTTTACATAAAATAACATGTTACATACAGTTTTTTTATTTGTTTTTATCAACATACAGTTTTGAAAGGCAAAATCCAGCTAAATCCCATCAAGAATAATGGATCCATAGCTATGATATTTGGTCAAATAGACAATAAGACTGAGGCCCTGGCCAGGTAGCTCGGTTGGTTAGAGCTATGTCCCAGTACACCACAGTTGTAGGTTTGATCCCTGATCAGGACACATACAAGAACCAATCAATGAATGCATAAATAAGTGAAAGAACAAACTGGCATTTCCCCTCTCTTTCCTTCTTCTCTCTCTCTAAAGAACAATAAGGAAACATTTTTTAAAAAATAACAATAAGCCCTGGCTGGTGTAGCTCAGTGGATTGAGCGCGGGCCTGCGAACCAAAGGATCATGGTTCGATTCCCAGTCAGGGCACATGCCTGGGTTGCAGGCCAGGTCCCAGCAGGGACACACAAGAGGCAACCATACATTGATATTTCTCTCCCTCTCTCCTTCCCTTCCCCTCTAAAGATAAATAAATAAAATCTTAAAAAAAAATAACAGTAAGACAAATAACTAATTGAGTGAAAACACATACTGTTAATGCACAAATGAATAAGGCATAGGCCCTGCCCCTTTGTTGTCCATAAGTCATTAGTCACTTAAATATATGTTTATGATTACAGAGACCGAATTCATGGACTGAAGTTGGTGTCGTGATGAGCAGCCTGGGGTGCAGAGCAAAGGCCCTGGGCCCAGGTGGCCTGAATGGACCCTGCACCGGCGCATTCCTTTCCCTGGAAGGTTCTGCTTCTGTAAGACATGTTTACCAGTCATGGCTGCTTATGATTTTTTTTAAGAGTTGAATTTCTGCCTTCTTCTGAAAGAAAGAAAGAACTGAGTAAGTTGCTGGTTACCTTATCATTTGAAATAAGCTCCAGAAAGTGGCCGGAATGGTGTTTGCTTGCGATGCCCACAACACAGCGAGTTGCGTCTTGGCCTTCTCCATGTCGTCTAAGCTGAAGAGCATGTCGTTCAGGAACCTGACCAACTCCGACATGTGGTCTCTCTTTCCCAGGTTCTCGTCCCTCAAGCCCTCTGCCAGTTTTTCCCGGGCTTGGTGTCCGGCCTTAAACATATGAATGGGGAGGCCCGCTACCAGAGCTGGAAAGATTTTGTCAAATTGCTTGAAGTTGTCGAGTTTATTTAGAATGAGCGCATCTTGTTCTGTAAGATCTCTGCCAAAGAGAGTTAAATAGCCAGCTTCAAACATCACTCGGTAGCAGAAGGCATACATCCCTTCTGTCACCCAGGCAGGGCTCTTTGATTCAGGAGCCACTGGACGTCTCAGGACAAGCTGCAGGTTTTTCATCATGGCTTCTGTGAGGCAATTCAAGGCATCGCCCTGCAGATTTTTGACAAAAGCTTTGCTTATGTTCTCAGTGGTATTTCCATCACTTGGGTCAATGCTTCTGTGCCCAAATACCTGACAGTAAACAAAAAATGTGAAAAAAAAAAAAAAAACCTGACCCAGTGCTAGTAAATGGCTGAAAAACAAATTGGATACCTTGATAAGTGGAAAAGTTTCATTTTTTAAAAAAGTCTACTTGTTTAAAAAGAGGGATTGAAATTGCTTTTCCCACATACAGTTTTGTAGCATTTTCTAATAAATGCCCAACTTATACCCTTTCTTTATGGCCATGTTTAAACTCCAGCTCCTCTGTGAGACTTCTCTCAGCCACTCTACTTGTCTGTTTATTTTTATTATGCTAAGGCATTTATTTGCATGTTACTTTGGTACTAATCAAAAATGGTTTTTAATCATTAGTTCTCTTTTATATTCTTGGTAGATGTACTGTAACCAGACTTTAATTTACTTAGAGGCAGACACCATGTCTAATATTTCCTTGCAGAGATGCAGTTAATATTGGTTACTGTATTTTGCCATGTATAATGTGCACCCAGGTTTTTGGCCCAAACTTTCAGGAAAAAATTTTTTCATTTTCATTTTTTAATTCAATTATTTATTTATTTATATTTAGAGACTTGTTTTTCTGTATTATAAAGGAATTTTAGCACTTATTTTTGAACATATGGATGTCATTGCTTTCTAGAGTTAACACATAAACATAAATAAAAGAATTAAAAACATTTATGTAGATACAGAATTAGTATTACCTATGTATGATGTGCATCCTTATTTTTTCCTCAAAAATTTGGGCAAAAATGTGTGCATTATACACAGCAAAATATATTAACTATTTTTCTATAAAAGAGCCTCTTAGATTACATATAAGTGATTGCAAAATAGATCTGGTCAATTCTTTAGTAAAATTGAACAAAGTTGTGGTATGGGTGTGGGAAAACAATTGTTCAATATTAAGTCTCACCACATGCACTCTGGGTGTTGTGTAGACATGGCTGACATGAGTGAGTTTGTACCTATCTTACTCATACAGTGTCATCTGACTCAGTAAAATATTTAATTTTTATTTCACCTTCATTAGCTGGTTAAGAAATGACAAACGTATACTTATTCTGACTTTTTAAATAATTAGTACAAAAAGGTTATGCTTAATTTGATTATATTGCCAAGAATGTTCATGTTAGGGTAACTCTCTTTCACATCTCTAAGTCAGAGTACCTCAAAATGACCAAGTAGACTGACATCTTTAAAAAATAGAAAATAAATAGAATGCTGTTTAAATGCAGAAGCGGTTACCTTTGCAGAAGTAGTGAAATGAAATTTTTTCCAATCAAAGTATTTCCCATGGCACAACACTTTGTGGTATGACAAGGGATTTGTGATGAAGTGGACATAGTTTCCCATGAGTTTGCAGGTAAAAACAGGACCATATTTCCTTTGATTTGCTCTGAGGAACTCAAGAGGATTGGCACCAAACTGCAGAGCACATCCTAGGTATGGAATCAGCCCATTCTCCAGAGGCGGTTCACCCATTTTTCTTAAGACACAAACATATGATAGATATGGAAAATTACACAGTTTTATGTTTACACTGGGTTTTTAAATTATTACTGTTGACTTCAAACTTCAAAACTCTACAGTTTATAGATACTTTTTAGTTTTGATGGGGCCCTGCTCTTTCAATAAAATACTGGGCTATATTAACCTAGTAAGGTGTTGGTAAAATGGTTACGATACCCACCTATCCTTCCATGGTTACATTCCTCGACACCCACTGAATGTCCACTATATGTTAGTCACTTCTCCCGGTGATGAGGATAAAAGGATGAACAAGACCAACAAGATTTTTGCTCTCAATACAGAGATCAAAATACACCCTAGCATTAATATTTTCCTAAGCATAATTTGCCTAAGTAATTTATTGTTTTCTTTAAAGATATAGAATGCTAAATAACAGAGAGGACTACAGAATTGAAGTTTTCACAATCTTCATAGTTTAAATATATGATTCTATGATGATAATTAAGGAGAGTCTCATTTGAGAAATTAGTGTATAAAATAAAATTAAGATAAGTATTGACAGAATCATCTAATGTGATTCAATACTCTTTCATGCAATTTTAAATGTTTTTTAGAGAATATAAACATTTATTTCCCAACATAAACTACTATCCTTCTTGGTAGAATAATATAGCATAAAATAATTATTTTTTATTTTCTTATTTCGAAGATAAGTAGTTTAATTAAAATTAGAAACCATCAGGCCTGAATTAAAACATTTTAAGGGACAGAATATACTTGTAAAAGGTATACAACACATAACAATCTACACAGTTGAAGATATATTGTGGGGAATTCTATACTTGGCAGATCGACCCCACAGAGAATACTTACTATTACCCACCCCCGCCCCGTGAATAGTCTTTGAGCCAATCAAAAGTTAAACTATGTCTCTATATCTGACTCTATTTGTATTGCTTGCTTTCTTGAACCAGCTATAAATAAATGACACATACAAATAAAGGTGATGTCACACACATGTAGCAGTTTCCCAATTCATCATGGTCAAATATCTTTAATAAGAAAAAAAGGATAGAATGATCAGTGCAGGCTCTCTGCTCTCGCCTACACTTAGGCTGAGTCTCTACAATGCACAAGAACCAGCTGAAGGAGAAAATTTATTTAGTCAGAACATCTATTTGATCCACATTATAGAAAGAAATTCTTTTCATTGCAGATCCCACTTTTCACTTGTATCTTTACTAATCCAGACTTTCTCTTTATATGCCCACACAAACATACACAGAGACCTCACAAATTGCCATCAGTTGTGTTTAACAAGTTTGTACATTTTTGCAATACCATTGATATGCCAATGATAAAAAGAAAACCACCATTATATCTTTTTTTAAATATAACTTGAAAGATACCACTTTAAAAATTAAAAAAATTTTACTTTGAGAAGAAAGTTAAAGAAAATGTTAGTGTAAATACAGAAAGCCAAATTTATTTTATAACAATGAATGTAAAAAAACATTAACTGAATGAACTTGATTCAATTTAAAATAATTTTTTTTACCTTCTCCTCATTCCAAGAATAAGCCACAAACAACAGCACATGGCTATCACAATCCCCCAGATCAAAGACATGGTCATCACTTAGCAAATCTAATGCCAAACCCGAGGAGGAGAACCTGTATAGAAAGGTAAGGATGTCACTGACCAGAAACTGCAGCTACACTTTTTATACATGGTAAGGTCTTGCATTTGAGTGACCAAAGCAAACAATTAACCATTTGTTCATACTATTAAAAAAAAAAAAAACTGGCCTTGAACTAAGTCCACAGGTATCAGAAGGAGTTCCAAAACAATCAGAGACTTGCAATACTCAGTAAGTTGAAGGTCTTTCAAACACATGCTGACTTAACATTCAGACCTGGGAATGATAGTTAATGTTACAAAGTTATTATGTTTATAACAAAAAACAAATAAACCTGTTTGGGATGAACATATTAAACAAAAATGTAAGATATAGTAATTGAAATAAAAATAAGCGTAAGTTATTATGAAGCCAATGATCTGACCTGTTACCTTTTGGAGAAGAAATCAATTGGAATGATTTATGAAAGATACAGTGGTCAAGTTCAAAGGAACAAGAACTGGGTGAAATGTTTCTGGGGCTCCATGTTTCAGTGCTTTTACAAAACCATAGCTATTTTACTATATACAATAAAAAGTTACTAACTTAACATCCTGAAGAAAGCATCTCATATAAATGCATCTCTCAATTAAACTGTTTTATGTAAGCATCAAAACTCTGTCAACCAATTTTTCCAATTGAAAATATGTCTATTAATTTTTCTAATTGTTAAAGTAACACAGTCTCATTTCAAGTAACATAAAACTAACTGAAACGTATCTTGATAGAGAATGATAATCAATTAATAATTTACTTTCCTTACAACACCCCACTCAAAGGTAACCATTGTCAGCTGTTTGGTATATACCTTTTCCAACTTTATTTCTATGCAAACACACACAATAAGTAAGCACCTACTCTGTATTTGCCAAGAACTCTTCACAGGTGCTCTGGTTATAAATGTTCATAAGATGGACAGATTCTCTAACAGAAGCTCTATTTTAGAAGAGACAGATCATGAAATATAGATGTTATGGATACAATAAAATCAGGTGTAGAGAGCTATTGGGGAGTGAGAGCTCCTTTAGACAAGGCGATCAAGAGAGAGCTCTCCACAGAGAGGACGGCTGAGATCTGGATGACAAGAAGGGATTAGCCAAGTGAAAACCAGAAGGAAGAGAACCGCAGGAAGAGGATGCACAGGATGCAAAGGTCCTGATCGAGAATGAAGAATGAGAAAGAGGGTAAATTAGACCAAAGCAGAGTGAGTGAGGGGAAATGTGGTTAAGATATAAAGGCAAAAGGCCATAAAGAGATTAGTTCATGCATAGGGATGCACTAGAGTAGGGAGAAAGGTTAAACATACTATTTTGGATATGTTAAATTTGAGAGACCTATTAGATATCCAAGAACCAACATCAGATTGAGAGTTGAGCTTAAGAGTCTGAACCTAGGGATAAAAGCCAGGATTGGAAACAAAAATCTCAAATGATATGCATTTGGATGGTATTCAAATCCAAAAGACCTTATAAGATCACCTAGGGAGATAATAAATCCTGAGAAAAACTGAGATCCCAACACCAGGCAACAGAGCTTTCCATTTACTGAGAGCAGGAGAAGGGGAGATGGATAAGAAAGAACCAGAAGGAAAACTAAGAAAATACGGTATCTTAGAAAGAAGAGGAGAATGCATTTGAAGAAAGGTGAGTGATTAAATGCATTATATGCTTCTTTGAGATCAAATAAGATGACAAAGAAAAGACCACTGGATTTGGCACGTAGAGACAGACAGTAAGTCACACATAAACACACACAATGATGGGGTTATATTAAAGACCTTTTTTGTAGCATGTAAAACAATGAATACATACTGTGAACATTTCCTGTAACAACATATATCTCTGTATTATATATGTATATGTGGTGGTGGGGCTCCACCTGCAGGCCCCCTCCCCCGGCTGCCACGGATGAGAATTAGTCTACCAAGACATGATCTTCTTGGGGAGGAAAGGTGGCCGATCCCTCAAAGGAGAAAGGCCAAGAGCCTTTTCCTCAGTGGGCTTTTATTAGGTTCGTTTTGCACAGGAATACAGGTAAAGCTAATTAATCATTGTTAGGCAGTAAGGTTCAAACAATATATAGCAAACAAAGAACTCTGAAGGCCTATTTTGAGTCCTGGTATGTTAGCTAAAGGGCTACAAAACTTTGGGAAACAAACTGATTTCCTGCTTGGACCCTTATCATTTAATTGAGAGCATTCTTAGCAAGTCAGGTTTCACAGGATTTTATGTATTCTTTCTTAGGCCTGATCACCCAGGGAACCCGCCCTTTCCATCAGAGGGCTGCACCACCCTTCTGTCACTGTTTCAGGCTTAAGTCAGGCAGGGGAAGTAAGGCAGCCAAGAGATTAGGAGACTTCTCACAGACAGAATGAGGACTCAGGCTATGTCAAAGCAGAGGGGCGAGGGTCCATCACCCCCTTTTGCTATAGCCCCCCATGTCCTTTCCTGGGGCCTCCCCATGATCATGCCTGTCTTAGGTCATTCCCCCCTTGGGGAATCTTACCGGTCATTGGCTAACAACCAAGCATTGGGGGCCAGTTATGGACGAAGTAAAAGGAGCAGAAGCAGCGCTCCTTCTAGGGAGATAAGCTTTGTCTCCTTAGTGGCTTATGGTCCGAAGGTGGCTCCCTCAGCCTTAGCCATGTGGAAGGATTACAGCTTCTGAAACCAGGCAGGGCAGTTCCCTACATATATGTTTACATACTTTCATTTTTAATGTGTGTATATTCTTCCATTGACTAAATATACTATAGTTTACTATAGTACTTTTTTTGGTTTGTACTATATTTGATTTGTTTCCAATTTTTGGCTATAAAACCCATCAGTTTATCTCATGCTTTTTTATTGCTTCCTTAAACAAAGAACATTAATTTTTTTGTGATCATATTTATTAATACCAATCGTTGTATGGCAGTACATAGATCTCCTGATCTATTTAGGTTTTTTAAGACTTTGTACATATTAACCACATTTAGTCTGATGTGCTTTTTTAAATTGTTGTATCGGCTTTCTATATTAAAAGGTAAACCTTTGCATGGCCTGTCACAGTTGGAGGAAACACCAATCTAACATCCAAATAACCCCTTAGAGCCATCTCTCAAACAAATGAACAAACAAACAAAAAGAAAGCAAACAAACACAAAAAGGAGTTGGCATAAGGGATCCCTAAGTACTATCTCTGGAACTTCCTGTGAATCTCTAATTACACTGAAATTAAAATATTTTCCAAAATCTTTGGAATTAAAGATTCCAATCTGAAATCAAAAGATTTCCCCTTTACTAAGGGGAAACCCATTCACAACCCCAGGAAAACTTCCACAAGTCTTGTCTTCTTCACTGCCTCTCAGAACACCATAAACTCCTTTCACATACAACCCGGTTGGTATTTCTCTGAGTTTCCCTTACCCAGACCTATTCACTCTTCACTTACTGCCTATCTTCTCCTTACTTCTCTGTCTTACTCTTCACTTCCTGTCTATCTTCTACACAGCAAAAGCCCAGGAAACACACACACACAGTCTTCTTTGTGGGCTGAGGAAAAGCAGCCACTTGAAAGTTGATAATCATTTTTTTGTTACATATGGTTCATGTCTTCCTTCTGAAGATGTCACTTCTTGCTACTGTCACATGTCCATAAATGGCACTAACACATCCCTAATATTCTGCTTCTAATCTGGTGAGTAGGAATTCAGATGTTTGCTATCATTGTCAAAACTTAATAAGCTGCAAGGAAATACCTAAAAGGTTTCCTGATAAGTCAAATACATAAAGTTTCATACAAGGATTTTATGAAATCTCAATGTATATGTCATAGTGCTCAGAGTATCAGGTGTTAAATAAATGCTGGCTGAGTCGAAGTCCTTTGCTTGATATTTTGTTATTCTGCTCTTTCAAATTGTAAAGTTTTATTTCCTCCCTTCGCCTTTCTCTCTCCCTCTCTCCATGCACGCACAGACACACTCACACACACATAGCACTTCCTACGTGTGTCAGACACTGTATCAACACTACATTCAACAAGGAAACCCTGATCCCTGAGCTGGGGGGGTTGCACTGCAGCAGGGAAGGTGTTAAGTGCCCCGATGCAGAGAGGAATATGTCTTAGTTACCAGAAGGCCTGCCATAACAAACTGGTTTCTCTGAACTCTCTAATCCCTCCACAGCTTGTCAATTTCCTTTTTTTATCTTTAGAGAGTAGTGTACACGCTCACTGATGTGTTGAGACAGAACTTAGTGGGGGCCTCAGAGAATATCTTGGTATTGGCCCAAGTCCAACACCAAATACTCATGAAGAGATATGTATACAACATGAAAACTCAACCTAGAGGGACAGAAAGCAAACTGAATGACTAAAGCTGTTAGTCTATAGAAACTGATGGCCATTTTGGTGGTTTCTACTAAGAAGTGCAGTAAACACAATCTACATAGAACTCTCACATCCATATGATTGCTTTAAATGAAATGAACTGTGAATATAGTTAAACAATTGAGTCAAACCAGTTGTTTTCCTGAATTTACAAGTCAAACCTGCTCTCCACTGTGGAAAGCAGATTTCCTCCATTACTGCGATGCTTGGCGTTTTCCAAGAGCATCCCAGAGTTTCCGTGGACCAAGACTGCACATCAGGTTCCTAACTCAGGGCCAGGTGGTGGGACAGCGGAGTGGAATGGGCTGGTGAGGTCTTGTTATGATTAATCTGAGTTTTCATGATAAGCTCTTAGGAAATATAGGCTCTAGCAGAAGTAACACCTGCTTGAGTGTGGTTGGTTGGGTGATGATAGTGGTGTAATAATTTATAGTTTTAATTTGGAAATTTCATCTAAAATGTCATATGGTGTTGTTTGAGTATGATATTGTTATGTTACAGATCTACATGCTTATGATTTTGTAATAAAAGATTTTGTATGAAAAAGGGGAGTTCTTTGTGGCGGATTGTGGATATCTTACATTTGAGCCACATCTTCAACTTTTTGTAGGAAAAAAAGTTATGCTGTGGCACATATGCAATATCTGATTCTCCAGTACAGTTTTACATCTCAAACACAGCGTTGAGGCTATAAATGCCTAGTATATCTTAATGTGTCCATTGAATAAATACAGTATCATAGAACTAGAGAACAGGAAGGTGTTGAGAAGTTCTATTTCAGAGAATCATAGTCATGTTTACATTAATTTGAAGCCTTTTAAAAAATGCTTTTGAGCCCTGACTGGTGTGGTACAGTGGGTTAGGCATTGTCCTGCAAACAGAAAGGTGGCCAGTTCAATTCTCCATCAGGGCGCAGGCCTGGGTAGGGGGCGTCGGTCACTGACTGAGACACATCAGTGTTTCTCTCCCTCTCTTTCTCTCTCCCTTCCCCTCTCTAAAAATAAATAAGTAACTAAATAAAATCTTTCTTAAAAAAAAAAGCTTTTGACATACACATATTTCCCAACTTGAAATAATCAGCTCAGGCAGGACAAGTGTTTTAGTTATCTTAAAGGTAAGGAAACAGGGACGTGAAGGTTAAATGACTAATATCACATAACATGAAATTGTTCAAAAGGAATAGAAGCTGAAATTAAACCTGGGTTTATATGTTGGCTCTGCCACTGACTAAGTGTATTCCTTTGAACAAGATGCTATCCTAAGTCTTTACATTCTTACCTGTATAATGGGGATAATTACAGTGCATGACTCCTAATAGAGAGGCTGAGATAAAGTAAGACAGTGAGTATAAAATATTAGCCTAGCGCTCGGCATAGTCTACGCTCAAACGTGCCTGTTGTAGGCAACTCACTCATGAGTTGGCCCGCATCCACTCAGACGGGACTTTGTGCTTCTTTCATAGCAGTGCCTGCACCCTGGCACCTTTCTTTTTCTCTACCTGGGTAAAACTTGCTTTGCTCTAAAAGAAAAATTTATCGTAATTATTAAGTAGCAAACCTAAGACACAACCCCAGATTTTTCTGAGTTGCAGCCACCATTCCTCCAGCACAACTCAGAACTTCACAGAAAGTTCAGTGGAACCAAATAGTTCAGTGGAACTGGTCACAGATTTAGGAAAGGGTAAACATACTAACTACACATTCACATATAAAACTGATTCATCAAAGGTGTTCTGAACACCAAGCATGTGGACGGTGCTGTTAGGTAATGAGGGAGAGGTAAGTAGATCATTCAGTAAACATTTTCTTCATACATTTCATTCATTCATTTATTCATTCATTCAAATTTAGTACGCACTTTGTGCCAGGTGCCTTTTAGGTTCTGGACATACAAAGGTAGATAAGACAGGCAAAATTCTCTGGTCAAGTAGATACAACCAGTCAACGGGAGAAACAAGGAGAACAAATCCGCTGTTTGATTTCTGATAAAATGTCATTTATTAACAGAAAAGATCAGGCTATGCATCAATGTTTTGTTGCAAGATCTTCACATGCTTGTCTCATGTAAACCACGTGGTAGCACTACGAGATGGACACTGTTGCCTCCACTGTTACGTGACTTAATACTAAGAAGCTCTGGCTACAAGTCTCAGTTTCATACCTGCTATGCTATGCTCTTTCTCTGAGAATTCCTTTCCCCCAATTTAAAGACAGGACTGAGGACTTAGAATCAGAAGGCCAAGTGCTTCTTTGCTTTTTATGATCTCACCTTAATCTGAACCTTCTGAAATTTAGGCCAGAAAGCCCAACAGCAAAAAAAAAAACAAAAACAAAAAACCAGAGCAATTGTTCATTGGACTCACTGGGCCAAGTCAAGCTTACCAAGAGGTTAAGAGAGCTCAGGAAGTTAGAAAAAGGAGAGAGCAGCCAGGGGAGATCAAGAGAGCTGAGCCTCTTCCTACTTTTTACTTATAAATAGTATTGCTATGAATATTCATGTTCAAGTTTTTCTATGAGCATATGTTTTAAATTTCCTGATTATATAGCTACGAGTGGATTTGCTAAGTCAAACTGAAACTATATTTAACTTTTTGAAGAACTGCCTGACTGTTTTCTAAAGTGACTGCACCATTTTACTCTCCCACCAGTAATGGATAAGGGTTCCAGTTTCTCCATGTCCACACTTATAGTTGTCTGTTTTTTTTATTATAGCCATTTTAGTGGGTAGGGCACATTATGGGTTTAATTTGCATTTTTGTGATGACTACTGATGCTAAACATCTTTTTATGTGATTATTGGCCATTTGTAAATCTTCTTTGGAGAATATCTATTAAATCTTTTGCTCATTTTTAACAGGGTTATTTGTTTTTTTTTTATTTTTCAGTTGAAGAATTCTTTCCATATTATGGATACTATACCCTTATCAAATATAATTTTCAAATATTCCCTCCCATTCTGTGGGTCTCCTTTTCACTTTCTTGATAATGTCTTTGGCGACACAAAAGTTTTCCTTTTTTTTTTTTAACAAAGGACTTTGTTTTTTGTTTTTTTAAAGATTTTGTTTATTTATTTTTAGAGAGAGGGGAAGGGAAGGAGAAAGAGGGGGAGAGAAACATCAATGTGTGCTTGCCTCTCACATGGCCCCCACTGGGCATCTGGCCTGCAATTCCCAGGCCTGTGCCCTGACTGGGAATTAAAGCAGCAACACTTTGGTTCGCAGCCCATGCTCAATCCACTGAGTTACACCAGCCAGGGCCAAAAGAGTTTCATTTTGATAGAAGTCCAATTTATTTCATTTTTGTTGGTTACTTATACTTTTGGTGTTACATATCTAAGAACAATTGATTAATCCAATGTCATGAAGACTTAACACTTATGTTTCCTCCTAAAGGATTTATGGTTTTGCTCTTATATTTAGGTCTTTCATCAATTTTGTGTTACTTTTTGTATATGGTACGAAGTAGGGTGTTCAGCTTTACTCTTTTGCATGTGGATATCCAGTAGTCCCAGCAGCATTTGTGGAAAAGAACGTTCACTTCATTTTTGGCACCCTTGTTAAAAATCAATTAACTGTACATGTAAGGGCTTATTTGTGGACTCTCAATTCTATTTTCCATTGATCGACATATCTGGTTTCATGACAGTACCACAAAGTCTTGAGTACTGTAGGCTTGTAGTAAGTTTTGAAATCAGGAAATAATGAGTCCTCCCACTTTTTTCTTTCTAAAGATTGTTTTGGATATTTTGGATCTCTTACATTTCCATATGAATTTTAGAATTGAGTTGCAAATTTCTGCAGGAAACAGGAAGCTGGGATTTTGATAGGGATTGCACTCACTGTGTAGATTCATTTGGAGAGTATTATGATTTTAACAATGTTAAGTTTTCTGATCCGTGAACATGGGATGCCTTTCCATTTATTTATGTCTGATTTAATTTCTTTCAACAATGTTTTGGGATTTTCAGTACACAAGTCTTGCACTTTTTTGTTAAATTTATTTCCAATATATTTTACTTTTACCAATGCTATGCACAGAGAATTGTTTTCTTAATTTCATTTACAGATTTCTCATCGCTAGTGTATAGAAGAAATAAACTGATTTTTAGATATTAATTTTGCATTCTGTGACTTTGCTGAACATTTTGATTATCTCCAAGGATTTCTTGTGGATTCTTGAAAAGTTTCAATATACAAAATGAATATATATTCTAATATAAAGATAGTTTTCCTTTCAAATACATATGTCTTTCATTTCTTTTTCTTGCCCAACTTCCCAGAATATTACTTCCAGTACAATGTTGAATAGAGGTGGCAAGAGCAGATGTCTTTGTCTTGTTCCTGATCTTGGGGGAAAAGTTTTAGTCTTTTGCCATTTTTTTAAGTATCATGCTAGCTGTGGGTTGTTTATAGATGCACTTAATCATGTTGTGGTAGTGCCCTTCTATTTCTAGTTTTTTTTAAGAGTGTGTGTGTCTGTGTTTATCATGAAAGGGTATTGGGCTTTTGCTAAATAGTTTTTCTGCATCTACTGATATAAATATGCTGTTTTTATCCTTATTGTATTAATATGGCATATTTCATTGGTTGATTTTTGTCTACTAAATTACCCTTGCATTCTTGTGATAAATCACTCTTGATAATGGTATACAGTGCTTTTTATGTGTTGCTATATTCAGTTTGCTAGTATTTGTTGAGAATTTTTACATCTTGATCTGTAGTTTATTTGACGTATAATGTCTTTATTTGATTTTGGTATCAGATAATACTGGGTCCAAAGAATGAGCTGGGAAGTGACCCTTCTTTTTCTAATATTTGGAGAAATTGTGAAGGATTGATGTTATTTCTTTTTTAAATATTTATCAGTAGAATTCACCAGTGAAGCTATCTGGTTCTGAGCTTTTCTTTCTAGACATTTTTTAAAATTTCAACTTCAATATTTTTTCTTATTATAGGTCTACTCAGATATTTTATTTCTTCTTCAGTCAGTTTTGATAGTTTGTGTCTTTTTGAAATGTGCCCATTTCATCTAGGTTATCTGATTTGTTTGCACACAATTGCTGTAAGTATTCTCTTATTTCTTTTCCCTTTTTATTTTTCTAATGTGGTGGTAATGTTCCTTCTTTTATTCTTCATTTTAGTAATTGAGTTTTCTTTTTCTGTATTTTTGTTTCTCCTTTTGGCCAGTCTAGCTAAAGGCTTGATAATTTTGTTGATCTTTTCAAGGAACCAACTTTTGGTTTTGTGGATTGTATCTATTTTTTCTATTCTTTATTTCATTTATTTCTCTTCTGGTTTTTATTATTTTCTTCCTGCTGCTTGCTTTGGGTACATCTCACTGTTATATTTTTCTAGTATCATGAAAGAGTAGGTTATTAACTTGAAATCTTTCTTTTTTTAATATAGATGAGTTGTGAGTTTCCTTCTAAGCAATGTTTTCACTGCGTTAATTTTTGGTATGTTACGCTTTATACTTTCCTTTGTGTTTTCTTCTTTGAACCATTGGTTATTTCTAAGTGTGTAATTTAATTTCCATGTACTTGTGAATTTCCAAAATTTTTTGTTATTGAATTCATTCTATATGGTCTAACATATACCTCTCTTAGAGAATATTCCACGTATACTTGAGGCTTTGTATTCTACTGTTGTACAGCGTGTTTTATACATGTCTATTAAGCTTAGGTTGCTTATAATGTTGTTAAAGTCTCCCAGTTCCCTGTTGGCATCTTATCTAGTTGTTCTGTATATTACTGAAAGTAAATATTGAATCTCCTTATCATTGTTTTTGAATTGCCTGTTTCTCCCTTAAGTTCTGTTAGTTTTGCTTCATGTATTTTGGGACTTTCTTTAAGGTGCCTCTATATTTATGGTTGTTATAATTTCTTGATGGATTTATCCTTTTATCATTCTAAAATATCTAACAATAATTTTTGTCTTACATTGGCTTAATTTGTACCTGTTAATGTACATTTTTAGAAAAAATATTAAATATGTTCCAACCCTAGCACAAACCAAAGGGTAATATGAAAATTCATTAAATTTGGGTTGTTTTAGAGTTTATTCATTACTTTTTTTCCCTAATGTGCTAATACATTTGTGCAAGTATCTGGTTTGGTCTCGTTTTAAGTTAGGACTCATTTCACCCTCTGGTGGAGAACCGTGTCCATTGATACTTCCTCTAGTTAAATCAAAGGAAACTACCAACTCTCACTGAGAGAACTAAACAAAAATTAATTTTAGACTTAAAGAATGAAAAGCATTTACTTGAGCAAAAACAGCACAACTTTGGAGACACAGATTAAGACAGCAACCTAAATTGTGTTCCACCCAGAGAAAAGGGAGGCCATCTTTTTTAGAGGAAGTTCCCACCCAAGTCCCTAATTTTATGCAGATGAGGTTTCCAAATTGTATGGTTCTGACTGCTCAGTCTTGATGCAAACAAGGATACAATCTGTGTAGTTCTGCTTGGACAGGGCAGGTCTCAGTCCATTGGTGGAAAGACAAAAGTAGGGTTTCCCTGCAGGGTTTGACTCAGCCAGCTTAAACAAGCAAGGGAGAGTGGGGGAAAACTCTATCTGAAGTTCTTCCCCTGAGTCCAGCGTATGAGAGGAGCCCCTGTCAGCATGACTGCTAGACTGTTATTATCCATAAACTCTGAGCCTTTGTTGATCACATGGGGAATCCATCTCAGCAGCTCAATTTCTTCTTAGGGTTCACAGAACCTTAAACTGGAATCCTGGACATCACTGCATAAATTCAACTTAAAGAAACAGAGCTCAGTCTCTCATCCCACATTTCAGAGCCAGCAAAACCTGGGCTTGGGGAAACCGTGATTTTGTTGTTGTAAGCCAAGGCCCTGGTATTCACAAAAGACGCAGTAAGACCATTAAGGGGCAAACCCTGGAGGAGCTCAAAGATCCCAGAATGAGTCCACATGAGTTTTTCTGTTTTCATAGCGTGTGAGCAAAGTTGAGAAACCCACATGGGCCAGGCTGCCAGTCACAACCGCCGCTTGCCTCGTGCCAGGCTGTGGTGCTGCTCTATTTGCAACGTCATTCCCCATCCGATCGCCTTCGAGATTTTTTCTTTAACTTTGGTTCTCAGCAGTGTGACCATGCTGTTTTTAGGGTTTCTTTTTTTCTTGACTCTCTACCTTGTATTTTGCCACTAGTTTTACAAGATGTTTGGCCATCATCACTTTGAACATTTTGCTACTATCCTTTCGCTCTTCTTCTGGGACTCCAGTTAGATTTATGTTAGTGTTTCTTATTGGCTTATTTTCAAGTCCATTGATTCTTTCTTCTGTTGTTTCCAGGCTAGTATGAACTCACTGAGGAAATTTTTCATCTCTGGTCTCAGGTTTATTATTTCTAGCATTTCCACGTGACTGTTTCATTGCATCGGTCTTTCTAATGAAATTTCCCTTCTATTAATGCTCATTGTCCATTTATCCCATCAGATCTTTCAACATTTTAATTATGACAATTTAAAATTCTCCATCTATCAGTACCAACATCTTGAGTCTGGGTTTGTTAAATGTTTTGTTTCTTGATGTTAGATTGGTTTTTCTTACTTTTTGTAAAATCCCATAAATCTATGGTGAGATTTAAATTCATCTAAGTTGGCGGGCAGGAAATAAAAACTCACCAAAAAGGAAGAGAGAATCCACACTAGGGACTATGGTTTAACAGAAAAACTTGGATGTTTATGGTCAAGAGCTGTGTTTGGCCATTTTATATCTGAGACAGAAAAAGCCTCTGAATTCAAGGCCTCTAGGTAAGACAGCTAGACTTTGGAAAAATAACCACATATGTGAATATAAAAAATTTTGAAGTTCAAAATAAAATATCAAATGCCGCAAGCAGCGTGGCTAAATTGGTCAGGTCCCAGGAGATGGTGACGGGGGACTGAGAAATAGAGAGACAGGGTCAAAGTGGGGTCAGGTGGAGTCCCTTCTCTGGGATGCAGAGGAGCGAACTGTTTATTGGTGAAGTCAGGCTGTATATATCGAGCCAGCTTTGAAGCAGAGCATGAGAAAGACAAACTGCGAGGCTAAGTACATTGTACGTTTTAGGAACATTTGCTGCTCCTTCTTGGTGCAGTGATACAGCAAGGAGCCAAGTCATTCTTTTCTTACAACAATCTATCAGGCAGTCTTCCGTGCCCTGGGGCAGCTGTGCTGAACCCGAGGCCTGCTTCCAGCTCCCTTGGCACGCATTATCCTGCTTGGCTCTCCACAGTTAAATCTAACATAGCCTGCAGGCTGCGAAAGGATTCAGACAAGTGGCACTATCACAACAAGGATACATCTGGCTGTATAAAGCCAGTTTTTTGTTTGTTTGTTTGTTGTTTGTTAACTAATAGGTTTCATTTTTAGGACCGGTTTAGATTTACCAAAACAATTGAGCAGAAAGTCCAGCAAATTCATATATAGCCTCTCTGCCCACAGTTTCTCCTATTGTGAACACCTTGAATTGAGGTGGTATGTTTGTTGTAATTGGCGAAGCCATACGGACACATCGTTATTGTAAAAGGTAATATTAAGCAAACCACTTTAAAATGGAGTCAGAGCTGCCATCCCAGAGAAGTGGCTTTGCATGTCTCACTCCTCAAGTCTTTGGAATGTTAAAAATGGCCCAAATAGCCTTTGAACTGGGCTTAAAGAAGCATAGTATTCCAGACAACTATTTGCAAAGCTAACAGAAAAGAAGATATGACTAAGGGACTGAAAATTTAAAACATTCTTTAGCAGCGGCATCCCTACGTCAGCTTATCTGAACCCACAGAAATTCCCTCCTTCTGTTCACATAGTTATTCCCTTTTCCCTTCTCATCAATTCCTCTCTCTACCTTCACCAGCTAATTAAAAACTATTTAGGCTTCTTCCTGAAGAGAGCTTCCCAAAGTCTTTCGAATCTCCAATAAATGCCTGTAGCCTCTTTGTTTGGCCTTTTATTTTTAGGTTAACATTATTACCTAAAGTTCATGGTTTACATCAGGATTCAACCTCTGTGTTGTAGAGCTCTGAGTTTTGATGGATGCATAATGCAATATATCCATCATTACAGAATCAGCTGGAATAGTTTCATTGCCCTAAAAATCCCTTCTGCTCCTGCTCCACCCATTCCTTGCTGCCTCCCCCACAAGTCCCCCGAAACCACCGATCTTTTTTCTGCCTCTAGGTTTTCCTTTCCCAGAATCTCACAGAGCTGAAATCATATAGTATGCAGCTTTTACATGTTGGCTTCCTTCACTGACAATATGCATTTACGGTAAGTTTTCTGTCTTTGGGTGACTTAATAGCTCACTTCTTTTTATTGCTGAATGATATTCCACTGTGTGGATGTTGTGAAGGTTCATTTTATGCGTCAACTGGACTGGACCACGGGGTGTCATATACTTAGTTAGGCATGATTCTGGGTGTGTCTGTGAGGGTGTTTATGGATGAGATTAAAATTTGCATCAGGAGACTGAGTAAAGTAGGTAACCTCCCCTCCTGCAGGCAAGCCTCATTGGATCCATAAATGCCAGGACAAAACAAAAGACTGAGCAAAAGAGAATTCACTTTTTCTGCCTGAGGGTCTCCAAGCTGGGGCACCAACTTTTTCTGTTTTCAGACTGGCATGTACACCATCATCTCTCCTGGTTCTCAGTGGGATATATCCACATGTATGTCCTTTGGTTGCGCATCTCTGAAGAACCCTGTCTACTGCAGATGAGCCACCGTTTGCTTATTCCTTCGCTTATTGAATGACATCTTGGTTGTTTCCCATCTTAGGCAATTTTGAATAAAATTGCTATAAACATTTGTGTACAGGTTTTTGTGTGAACATGTTTTAGACTCATTTGGAAAAATACATAGGAGCATGATTATTGGATAATATGGTGGACTGTACTTAACTTTGTAATAAATCGACAAATGGTCCTCCAGGGTGGCAGCACCATCCTGCATTCTAACCCACCATGAATTAGGGTTCCTATTTTTCCATACTTCTGTCAGACTTTGGCATTGTCAGTTGGAACCAGTTTCTAACAGTGCCATAATGTATAGCAACGGTTTTTTTTTAATAAGAGAAAGTTTATTTAGAAAGTCGCAGGGGTAGAAAAAGCGAGTGGTAGAAGACATGGGCCCAGGAAACCAGTTACAGTGGGAAAGGAAGGGGCTTTGGGAGCTGAGGAGAGAGGAAGGTAAAGGTAACACTCCTGGGGAGGGAAGAAGAGGCGGAGAGGGAGGGGAAATGTGCCATGTGCACCTGGGAGGGAGAGCGCTTATAGCAACGGTGTTTTAAAACTAGAATCCAGCCCTGGCTGGGTGGCTCGGGTGGTGGGAGCATCCTCCGATGGTACAGGGTTGGGGGTAGATCTCCATCCTGAGCACATGCAGGAAACAACCGATGGGTGCATGGGTGGGTGGAACAGCAAATCCATGTTTCTCCCTCCCTCCCTCTCTCTCTCCCTCTCTCTCTCTCTCAAATCAATAATTAAACAAAAACCAAAAAACCAGAATCCACTGGTGAACAAATGGGATTTTGTACTTGTCTTTCTGTATGGTGCTTGGGAAGAATACTAACTTCTTTGACTTAGGGGGTTCATTTGTATTCTTATGTCTTGTTGATGATGAGAACTTACAATAGGGCCATTGGATGTTCTTCTCTTTTAGATAAGTGGGTCCTTGAGTAATTACTTAAAGACATAAAAGTAGTATTGGCATAATTATACCTCGAATAAGCAAAAGGGGTAATGAGTCATAAAACATTGGCATTTACTTGGCAAGACATTTTATACGAGCTACTGAAATGCTCTCCCTTAAGAACCCAGCTAGACCCCCGAAGTTTACGCAGCCGACTGCCAAGCGACGCCGTGACTACCTTTCATTTGCCTTCTGGCCCCCCACTTCCCTCCCTTCCTTTACCACTTGGCAACATTGCAGATGTCTTATAACAACTCCGGTTCTTAGCTGCTTATGATTATTTATACGTAATGACTCACCCTAGACTTTGGCTTTTGTAAAAAAAAATTGAGCAAATTAATGATGACGTTTAAATTTCACAATGAGAATAGTTAACTTTGGGTAATGCTATAATGGGTATGCAGTGTTTCTTTATTTTTTCCTATATCTCTACATATGACCTGTGTTGATCCAGGTCACACTTGCCCAGGAATTCAGTAGACAAACAGTAACAATAATAAAATAGTGTTTCCCTTATTCATATTCACCCTGGAAGTTAGGTGTTTTCCCGATCCCTTCTCCAATATCACCCCTCCGGTTCCATACACACGTCAATATTTCCCAACTCCACCCACACTGTGTTCTAGGCGCTAGGCTGCACTATGGAAGTGAAAGGAGAGGAAATGCTTAGGTACAAAACAGAGTGATGATGGAGAATCACTCTGGGGTGATTGGTGCAGGAGCTGGGAATTCTTGCTTTGCACAGGTGGAGCCCTGCAGCCAAGGCCTATGAAGCCAGGACCCCTAGAAGGCTGCATGCTTCCTGAGAGAAAGGGTTGACAAGAAAAAGTTGCTTAGCTGGACATTTGAAAGGAGAATTATCATATTTTATCGAGTATTTTAGGGGTTTTAGTGGAAGTTAGGACATTTTTTGAAAGAGGTCAGGGAGGAGGTTTCTCTGGTGACAATTGTCAATGTGCTGCATGTTCCCCAGGTGGAGGAACGCTGAGGGGTTTCCTCCCCTTACCTAGAACCAAATGAGATTTCAAAGAACAACTCCAGGAGCTTGCCCTAGGCCCACAGCATTCAGACGACACAGCCAAGACCTGCTGGAACCACTGGGGGGACAGAGGAGAGACAGGGCTTCATTAGAAGCAGCCTATACTTCTAGAATTGGGCAGGGCCCAGGCTCTGGTGCTCAGTAACCTTGGTAAGGCCGTGCCCACGAAAGGATGGCCAGGCAGAGGGCTATGGCTCCAACTGGAAGGGTCTTTGTAAAATAAAGCTCCAAAATACAGGAGTTCATGGTGGGTTACAAATAGGGGCTTGCTGAGCAGAGATGCCCTAGGGTCAGGGGTATAAGACTGTACCAAACACACCATCAGAGAAAGCACCAACATGGAAACATGACCGGAGGCCAGATGACAGCTGCTTCTGCTAATAAGACTTTACCCACAGCTCTGCTACCCGACTTGGAGAGGAGGATGGGTAAAGGGGAAGTACAAATGACAGCCATCCAGTGAGAGAGGAGTTGCAATGAGGAGATAAATTCCACCCTCCCTCCCTTTCTTAATTTTTCTTAATTTTTAAAAATTATATTTTATTGATTATGCTAAAAATCAGTTGTCCTCATTTTTCCTTCTTTGCCTCCCTTCAACCCATCAACCCCTACACCCTCAGGCAATCCCCCTACCATTGTTCATGTCCATGGGTCATGCCTATAAGTTCTTTGGAATCTCCATTTCCTATACTGTACTTTACATCCCCAAGACAATTCTGTAACTACCTGTTTGTACTTCTTAATCCCCTCACCTCTTCACTCTTTCTTCCCCTCCCCTCTCCTATCTGAAATCTATGGGTAACTAACTTCTTACCTCTTGCTTTTAAGAGTCCCTCTTTATCTTTAACCTTTGGCCTTTTAATAATGATGTGTCTTGGAGTGGACCTCTTTGCATCCATCATAATTGGGAATCTCTGCACTTACTGGACTCATATGTCTATTTCCTTCACCAAAATAGAGACGTTTTCTTTCACTATTTTTTCAGATAGATTTCCAATTTTTTGCTCTTTCTCTTCTCCTTTTGACACCTCTATGATATGAATGTTGGACCTCTTGAAGTTGTCCCAGAGGCTGTTTGTACTATCCTTATTTTTTTAATTCTTTTTTCTCCTTGTTGTTTTGAATGATTGTTTTTTGCTTTCTTATATTCCAAATCATTGATTTGATTCTCAGCTTTATCCATTCTACTGTTGTTGCCTTGTAAATTGTTCTTAATTTTAATTAGAGTTTCCTTTGTTTCCGACTGGGTCTTTTTTCTGCAGCTGAGGTCCTCAATAGGTTCCTTGAGCATCCTCATAACCAGTGTTTTGAACTCTGTGTCTGATAGGCTACTTATCCCTATTTCATTTAGCTCATTTTCTGGAGTTTTGCCCTGTTCTTTCATTTGGGCCATGTTTCTTTGTCTCCTCATCTTGGCAGCCTCCCTGTGTTTGTTTCTGTGTATTAGGTAGAACTCCTTTGACTCCATATCTTGGTAGGGTGGCCTAATGTAGGTGTCCTGTAGGGTCCAATGGCACAGCCTCCCCTATCACCCAAGCTGGGTACTTGAGGTGTGCCCTTTGTGTGGGCTGAGTACACCCTCCTCTTCTAGTTGAGCCTTGGTTCCCATCAGCAGAAAAATGGGAGGGATTCACCCAGGCTAGTCAGCTGCAAGGACTGGCTGTGGTCACTGACCACCAACTTCAGCCCTCCGTGGAGGATCAGCTGTGCAAGGGCAGGGTGGTGGTGCTCAGATGTGGTATGTAGCTGTGCACTGGCTGTGGTGGCCCTGGGGTTTCCTGGGTGGTACAGGCCAAGGCCAGCCTCTACTTGCATTTTGCCTGTGGGCACCCTGCCTGAGTTGTAAAGCAATCTGAGATGGCTGCTACTTGTGCTGGGTTTCCAGGCTACGCTGTGACTCTAATTTGGCTGCTGCTAGGGCTCAGTGAGGCCAGCTGTTTATTTGACAGGATTTAGGAGCCAAGACCAGCCATTCACATGGAAAAGCGGGGTGGGCAGGCCCATAAATTGGGTTGGGTAGAGCCTCTGTGGATCTCCAAGGTGGGTCACACAGTGTAAGCCAGGTTGATGGAGTCT
>PVKM010010325.1:0-35107 GCA_004027735.1 Carollia perspicillata
TAAAAACATTTATATAGATACAGAATTAGTACTACCCATGTATAATGTGTGTCCTTATTTTTCCTCAAAATTTTAGGGAAAAAGGATGCATTACACATGGGAAAATATAGTGTATCTACTTCCATATTTATATTCATGTGTCTATTTGTGATACTGGCTCAAAGCTTACACATTTTTGAAGGAAGCTCCTCTGAGTTAATATTGAATTCTTATATCAATTTTGTTATATGGTGGTTGATGAGACGATAGGAAAAAGTGCATTTTTTCATTATAGAGGTTTTTTAATTTTTTCTCTAACATTTCAAATATGAATAGTGAAGTTAATGGGAAAGTAGTTCTTCAAAAATGCATATAAAACTTTTCTTTTTAACAAGCCACAGAGTAAAGTATGGTTAAATATACCATCTTTGTAAATAAATATTATTGTTACTTACACTCATATTTTGCCTATGTTAATGTCTTTGAAAGTATGATCTAAATGTGAAAGAAAAAAACATGTTCTAATGTTAATTAACCTAATAAGATGCTATGAAGCTCTCCATCATCATTAATTCTGTTGACAACAGTAAGGAGTGATTTATCTTCACTTGCCAATTTACTTAAACAAAGGGTGGAATTTTGACTTTTAGGCTTACAGTTCAAGCTGAATGTCCAATGCATTTGGAGGATTTTCCAATGGATGCTCACTCATGTCCTCTGAAATTTGGCAGCTGTAAGTATGGGGATGAAGTTACATGTTTTGGGTCAACAATATCAAGGATAGTCAGCAGCACTGCTTAATTTTATATTTCTTATATTATTGAATGCTCAGTTCTTGAACGGTAAGATACAAAAGTAAATTTCCATCACAAAACAAATTGGCTAACCCTACTGTACTCTCAAATATCATTATATTTTAATCCTGGAATTTAAATTATAACTTACATGATTAATAATAAAAAACATCATGTGTTTTTGTAAATATGTAAATTAGACCAGGAGCTCTTTGATAATCAGGACTGTGCCATTTCTCGTGTTTGCCAAGTGCTAGTACATTAAAACATGCAAAATAAATGTTTTATTTTTGTCAACTAAGTATGAATTGTAAAGGAGAGATTCCAATGTTTATCAAAGTAGCTAACAGCCTGTTGCAAATGGCAGGCACAGATGCTGGATCTGTGCAATTATCTTTCAGCTTTCTAACTAATAGAAGGTGTTTTTTTAATTTCCCAAAATAAATTTGAAAGAGATATGTGGCAAGATTGCTACATTCAGACATCTTCTGTGTACATAGAAAATTGCAGAAATGGCTCTGTGCATTTGGCCATAGTTAGGTCACTGAGGTTATATCTTGTATGTCAAGCAGAAGCATTTACTCTCCCGGGATAATTGGAAAGAGGGAAGGTCAAGTCATCTCCCTAGGCCTGCAAGGCATGCCGGGCAAGTTTAGGATAAATTCATAGACGATACTAGACAGCTTCTCTCTTGTGTGAATGTGTCCCATTACCTGACCTTTTAAGAAACATTGCTCTTTCCAGCACCTCCATCTTTGTCCATGTGGGCCAGCTTTTGACATTTCTTTTTCTTGAATAGAGATGCAGTTCTCAAACCTGATTAAAAATATTTCTGACTGAGTAATGTGCCTTCTCCTCACAGGCTGTAGCAAGTGAGAGGAAAGGAAAGAATGGTGGTTAATATGAATGCAAAAGCCTCTAATTATTTTGATGACCATCGTTTTGTAGAATGAGAAGTTCAGACTTGTTTTTTTTTCTGTTCTTTCTTATAAAAGGTGTCAGCTCTCAATTTTCTTTGAGAATCTCTTCTTTGTTTAACTACAAAGCCTTCCTTTATTGTCATGGAAACCACCACTGCAATACTGGCATTTCTCCCAAAATTATTTAAGATAGTCAATCATGTTACACAACGTAAATATGATGTTAAAAAAACTCAGCAGATGTCGCAGGGAAAAACACATTTGCATTGCATAAGTGGCATTAGAGAGAAAATTGAAAAAAAAAAAAAACTTGATACCAAAGAAAGGATATATTCATGATGCAGTAATGGTGTAAGAAGGAAACATATTTTTCAGTGGACAAGTAAGAGCTATTAAAACACCAGATGTTATGTTACCATTCTGAATATGAAATAAATACATCTGAAGTTATTTTAAATGAAAATAAAAAATCTTTATAGTGCATCTACAGAGTAGTGGAATATTACTTGCTTGAGAATATGGTTGTCTGTACCTAGAAATGATATGGGTAAAACCTAAAATCTGTTGTTAGACATTCTCTGTTTAATTGTTTTTTATATATGTTTCTTTATGTTTATTTTCTGACACTCTTGTAGCCTTTTCCAACAATAGATGCTTGATGCATAAGTGTTAAAAGCATGAACACCAGAATGTAGTAACAGACGAACAAGCCCACCCAAACCTTGAGACACTGGTGCAACAAATGTTGGCAGAAGCAGTCATGACTTTTTCTGCCCATTTTTTTCTGTCTTACTTAAAAGTCCCTTTATTTTCCCCTAAATGATAGAGTTTCTGGAATGTTATCATTGTCCTGAATGACAGAAACATCTTTTCTGTAGGTTTATGTTTTTGAATTCATTTGTTTGTTTTAATTTTATTGCGTCACAAATTTACACATTTCCTTGCTCTCTAACTTGACTGAAAACTTGCTGAATGGGCTTCAGATGTATTCTGTGCATTAGCCCCAAATGAATAAAAAGTTGTCATTTTGGATAAAAAGGAATGATTAAAGAATATCTTGGAATTTTTTTTGTTACCAACTATTAAGAATCAGTCTGTATGCATTTGATGTTTAATACGCAGTAGTACTAAAAATGGGTTATTTATTGTAATTAAATAAAATTATTCAATGAAAACCTAATTTAGAGATGGAATTTAAGGTGACATTGGCAATACAAATGATCTTTACCTCTTTTTATAGTTTACTGAGAAACATTGCTCTGGCCTCCTTTACGGGTGTGTCATTGTACCAGGGAGTGCCTCTCGTCCTCATTGCATAACTTTCTGCTACATCTTTTCTCTTCAGGCCCCAAATCTAAAAATATATATCCCGCCCTAGCTGGTGCGACTCAGTGGATTAAGTGCCAATCTGAGAACCAAAGGGTCTTGGGTTCGATTCCCAGTCAAGGCACATGCCTGGGTTGTGGGGCAGGTCCCCGGTGAGGGGGCGCATGAGAGGCAACCACACATTGATGTTTCTCTCCCTCTTTTCTCCCTCCCTTCCCCTCTCTCTAAAAATAAATAAATAAATAATTTAAAAAATAAAAATCAAAAAACATATTCTTATACAACCAGTGAAATGACATAATTGTTTTTTTATAAAAGGTGTGGGAGGGATCAGTCAATTTTCTTTAACATATTATTTTGTTCTCATACAGATTTTTATCTTCTATGATGGAAATTAAGACAATAAAATATTACGAGTTTATTATTAACCTAGCAAGAATGCATTGAAAACGTTTTGTGTGCGTCAGGCATGGTACCAAGTGTGGGAACTACAGACACGAATCAGAGTCCCCACCCATCTGTGTCTCACTAGTTTCTTAACACGGCATCACATTTGCAGGGCTTTATTTTCTCTTATTTGCATTTAAAAGTATAGCCAGACTCAAAATTGATGTTTGCAATTACTTTAAAAAACTATATAGTTTATTAGTATTCACAACTATTTGAGTACTGTGAGACCTAATATAAAGTAGTATGTGTGGTGTGTCTTTGAATTATTAAATTCTGTGCCATTTGAATTTTATTGAAAATAGGGCTATGATTTGTACTCATGGGAAAACAAAACAAGCTACTTGAAAATTTGCCAATGAATTTGTAGTTATCCACATTACTGGTGTTACTGTAAATTTAGCCCTCATCAGTGACTTACTAGTTAAAATTAATATAAAATTTAAACAGAGTAACTAGAATTTATCCATCTGAAAACTATATCAATATATCTCTACTATTAAATATACATATACAGATATATACACACATTTTTAGAATCCTATTTCAAACACTGTTTTATGTAATATGATTTATTTGTGAATGTAGATGGATACATGCACAATGAAATCAGCATTTTATGGATATTAACATTTAGTAGGGACCATGAAAAGACCACACAGAAAGATGCAAACTTACACATTCATTTTATTGTTACTGAAGTTTAAGTGGGAACTGAATTATGATTATAGACTTTGGATCAAGGTAAATATGAAGGCTACTGCATCACAATAGTTGAAACTAGAAAATTTATACATGCTAGCAAAATAAGCTTCCCAAGGTCCGGGATAGCTCGAGACAGAGATACTGCCAGACACAGCTGGCTCATTCTCTCCCTTTATTGAGAATGTGGCCATGGTGCCGATTTCTGCTCAAGGACCAGGAGTAACTAATATTTCAAAACATTCCCATAAGCAAAAGTGCATAGAATTTCTTCACAAGGTCAGTGGGGTAGCAAGAGGTGTCTGTTTATTTAGCTGTGGGGTGACTGCCTGCATGAAAAGGTCAGCTGCTCACCCATCAGGACCTACACGTACGAAGGAAATGCCAGGGCCAGAGGACGGCTAAGACAAGACACGCTGCCAGCCCTCCGGTCCTCGAGCCACCTCGCTCCCACTAAGTTCTGCTTCCTTGGCCAAATAAAACAGGAAATTAGACCTGGTCTGTATGTCTTTCGTCTTTTTCTATGAACCCATAACTTACTTGGTATGCAATGATAGTAGAGTTCAGTGAGATCTAGGTGCATTAATTGATTTTAAAATTAAAATGTTTTAATAAGTATTTACAACTTAAGGAAAGTATACCATTCTCATTTATTTTACTTGTTTTGCAATAATTAGTCCTTGTTTTTCTAATGAAATACATTGTATTATGTATGAGAGCTATACTTTAATTTCTAACTAAATTGATTTATGCCCAGAAAACAATATTATTTTGGATTGTGATTGTTATTACACAAGTAATTATTATTTCTTATTACCTGAGGTATTATCTGAGGTATGGGCATTCATCACCTGTTTAACACAATGGCTTCGTCTACCACCTTGGGCTATGGGAGATATTTTCATCTCCTCAAAGCCCACTGATTTTTGCAGGCTCTACAGGGAAATTTGTTCTTCGCCTCCCAAAGTGGTTGCAAAGAAAATAAACACGATCTTGATTGTCCTCCTTTATTTGCTTCACACACTCTTTATCCCAAAAATATGCTCTGCACACATCAACAATGATTTTTAGTCAACAATTATTTTATGAAACATACACGTTTTGATGTTACATTTTATTGATGGCTCTTACTAAAGTGATGAAAATATTTTTTCTACTGTCCTACAGATGCATATACAACCTCAGAGGTAACATATATTTGGACTTACAATGCATCTGATTCAGTACAAGTTGCTCCCGATGGCTCCAGGTTAAATCAGTATGATCTGTTGGGCCAATCAATTGGGAAGGAGACAATTAAATCCAGTACAGGTTAGTAAAATGAGTCTAAAGAAAAGTTAGTTCCTAAAAAAAATTAATGGGTTAAAGTCATTGGAAATATATCAGTTTGCTTAAAATCTTGGGGGCTTTTTAGAAATTCAAAGTCTCAGGCCTGACCCCTTGCTAATTTAGGATCTGTATTTTAACAGGATTCCAAGGAGATTCCTTAGGTGTGCATTGAAGTCTGAGAAATAGTAGTCTAAAATATACTTCACATTAAAGTGGATGTCTTCTCAGACAAGTCAATTTTACCTTCAAATAGTATTGCAGTTTCCCTAGTGTTCTGAGTCCTTTCCCTTTATTCTAGATAGCTCATCATGATTCAAGTCTTGGTTTGTAGGTAATTACTGCTGGCCTGTGTGGGGAAACCAATGTCCGTTCTAAGGGCCCCCCTCCTCTAAGAATGAGCAGTTGTGTGAACTGATGTGTTTACGTCCTGCCAATGTAAAGCCAGAGAGCAGGAAGGAAGGCGGCTCTGGGGATGGGGTAGAACTGACTGCAGTGAATAAAAGCTTACACACAACACTGAGAAATTCAGAATTGGTGACAGGGTCAACAGTGGGAAATCTGGACCAGAAGACCAGTCTTGGCGATGTGACTAGAAATCAAAGCCTTAAAGGGCCAGAGAGAACTGAACTTGAGGTTGGTACCAGTGTGGATGAGGGACCTCACTAGGTAAAACAGTCCATGGCCAGAGAGGATTCATTAATCCCATTCTCTTTGGTCAGTAAGTATTACCTAGAGAGAAAACACATTCCGTACAATAGACATGCAATGCGAGGTTCTTGGTAATATTAAATCCTCTTTTAAATACTCTTGCTATGTTAAGGGGGATTTAAAAGATATATATTTTTAATGTCATATATGTGATACATTCTTTTTTCAAACCACAGACTGCTCTCTCCCTCTAATCCCTTCCATTTCCAAAATGTGCAAACTATTGACTATTACAGTTTCTTAAGCTTCTTAAATTTTTCTTCTAGGTGAATATACCGTAATGACAGCTCATTTCCACTTGAAAAGAAAAATCGGGTATTTTGTGATTCAGACATACCTGCCTTGCATCATGACTGTCATCCTCTCCCAAGTGTCATTCTGGCTTAACAGAGAATCTGTGCCTGCAAGAACCGTGTTTGGTGAGTGCACGACTACATACTTCGTTGTAAAGCACATCACGTTTCATAGCACGCTTTCAAAAGCATTCTCTTTCTTGATACTCACACAATAATTTGTGGTGTGTCCGGCAGGAAGTACTGGCTTCATCCTGTAGGTGAAGAAACCGAGGCTCAGAGAGGTCAACTGTAGGGTCAGTGCCACAGTGTTAATAAGGAATGTAAACAGTACTCAAACCATCCGGAAATACACTCAGTCTACTTCCTGTGGAGTCATTTTGCTTCTCAACATTTGTCTCCATGCTAGTGTAAGGAGAATATTGTTAGAAATTTTAATGTAGAGTAAAGCTACCACATTTCTAGGCTTTCTATATTTATTCTGTTTTATTTTGTTTTTAGATGAACAGAGATGATCTTAAGATTAGAGAGTGAAAGGGAAGGAAGAAAAAAGAGAGACAAAGAGACCCCCTCATGTACTACCATTAGTGTGTTTACACATCTGCATTTCCTGATTTATACCAGGTGTGGAAATTTGGTTACTGTTTTTTGTGTGTATGAACTAGGCTGAGCACATTTTGAGACAAGACAGGTTACTTTTGTGTATTTGGACCACTCAGTCATTTAGGAAAGTTTTATTGAGCATCTACTATGCCAGATAATGCACCAAACCCTAGAGTGGAGGACAATAAAATAAGCAGAAAAGATAATGGCAACCCGAGATGAAGGCATCATAAAAGAGGCAGAATCAAATTGTTACAGGAAACAGCACCAAGGTCATCTCTAGGAGAACTGATTAAGTAGCTGAGCTAACATTTGAGCTAAATCTTGAAGGATGAGTAGGAGATTCTCAGACAGATGAGCTGGGGCAAGAATCCTAGCCAAAAATGACAGATTGTGTAATTAAATGACATCAAGAAATGAAAGAACATAGTGTGTTTGGTGACAGTGAGTTATTTCGGTGTCATAGAGGCGCATACAGATAAAAGTATAGTTTAAAGCCTAGATGAGAAAGATCTTGAAAACCATGTCAATAAAATTGACCTTTTTCCTGTGGCCTATAATCCTGCAAGCCACTGTGTTTTGAGACCATAAACAAGTGTAAAGCTCTCAGAACAACCCTGATATTTAATATGTGTTATCTACCTGTTAGCTATTCTTATTATCAATTTGAAAAATAAAAAGCAGTTCGAGTCTCAACATTAGCAATGAATAATTATAAAGGAAGTTAAGGAAATAATTTCATTTACAGTAACATCCAAAAGAATAAAATATCTAGGAATAAATTTAACTGAGTTGTTGAATAAATTGTTCACTAAAAAGTATAAAAAGAATAAACTGTTCACTAAAAATATAAAAATATAATTGTTCTTATGGAAGACCTAATTAAATGAAAGGCATCTGTGGTCATGGATTGGTAGACAACACTATTAAGAAGAGAATAGTCTTCAAAACAATCTATAGATTCAATTCAATATCTATCAAAAGTCAAAAAGGACATTTCTTTTAAAGAAAAGGCAAAACTAACCCTCAAATTTACATAAAATTCCAAGGGGGTTCCAAATAAACAAAACAATATTGAAAAAGAAAACAAAGTTGGTGGACCTTTCAGTTTCCGAACTCAGTACAAAGTTACCTCATCAATGTGGTAGTGGCGTAGGCATGGGCACGTAGACCAAGGCAACAAAATTGAGAGTGCAGTAACAAAACCATGAACCCCTGGCAAACTGAATTTCAACAAGGGTTCCAACACCTTTCTGTGGAGAAATAGAGGTTTCTTCATGAAGTATTGCTGGGACTGCCAAATGGCCACCACATGCAGAACAGTGAAGTTGGAACCTGACATCATTCCAGATGCAACAATGGACTCAAATGGATACAGAACTTTAATACAAGATCTAAAACTATAAAACTATTAGAAGAAAACATAGTATGAATCTTCAGGACCTTGGATCTAATAATGGTTTCTTAGCTTTGACACCAACAGCATGAGTAATAAGGAAAAAATAGGTACATTGAATTTTATTAAAATTAAAAATTTTTCACCTCAAAGAATGTTGTCAAGAATGTGACAGACAACTTATATAGGAGAGAAATATTGAATGTATTTTGAAAATTATATATCTTACAAGGATGTAAAATCCTGAATAAATAAAGAGCTCTTCCAACTAAAAAAGAAAAAAGACTGAAAATTAGATTTAAAATATGGACAAAGAACTCAAGAAGACTTTTAACTGCAGAAAGTGTACACATGGCAAACCAGCACATGGCATAGTGTTCAACATCACTGGACATTCAGGAAATGCAAATCAAAATCATAATAAAGTGCACTTTCCTCACACTAGGATGCCTCCCATAACAATAAAAATATGAAATAAGTGTTGGCAAGGATAAGGAGAAATAAAAACTCTTATATATTGCTGGTGAAATGCAAAATGATGCAGCATCTCTGGACAGTGGTTCAGCAGTACCTAAAACAAGGTCACATAGAATTATCATACCTACCCATTCCCCTTCTAGGTACATACTCAAAAGTAATGAAAACGTATGTTCACATGAAAACTTGTACACTGATGTTTATGGTGGCATCATTCCTAATAGCCAAAAGGTGAAAGGAACCCATATTTTCATCAGCAGGTGAATGGATAACCAAAATGTATTATATACTCACTATGGAATATTATTCATCCATAAAAAGATTAATGCTTATTCATACTATAACATAATGAAACTCAAAAACATCCTGAATAAAATAAACCAGACTCAAACGGTTATGTATTGTATGAGTCCTTTCATATGAATTATTGGGAATAGGCAAATCTATAGATATAGAAAGTAGTTTAGTAAATGGAGGCAGAGAGAAACAGGACGTGATTACTTAGTAAGGACAGGATATTCTTCTAAGGTACTGAAAAAGTTTTGAAACTAGAGAGAGGTGGAGGTTGCTGAACATTGTGAAGGCATGAATGCCACTGAACTGCACACTTTATAGTAGTGAGTTGTGCATTATATTAACTTCACCTTAGTAAAATCATTTGGAAATGCCACGAGCTGAAAAAAACAGCCTTGAACGTGCACAACAAGAAGGTGCAGGATTTAGACTCAGATGGAAGTTCTCAGATACCTATTTCAAAATTTGCAAATTATTGAGTCAAAGGCAAAAAATTTGATGTGCCCAAAAATAGTAACACATTTTTACAGATGACTTGAAAAATAAGGTTACATGATTTTCAGAGCACAAATACTGCAGAGAAAAATCTTTAAGGAAAAAAGAACACAACAATCAAAAACAGGAAAGAATAGGGCAGAACTAATAATCCAGAAAGATCTAACTTTATATGTAAACGTAGGACAAGTCAGACAAAATAAAATACTGTTTGATACAGGTTGTGAGAAAAATAAAATTTTGCATGGCAATAAATAAAGATTCTGTAGCATAAATCACATAGATGCATATGTTAAAAGAAACAAGTAGAGGATTCTACCTGCCTATAGGAGAGATAAATAAATGAATAAATATTTAAATTTAAATCAGCAGAATGTGTCAGTGTCAAAGCTGCTAGATTTAACTGCAACTAATGTACAAAAGTTTTAAATATTGACAATGAATATAAAATTAAAAACCCAAACTGTAGTTGAATGTGTAAATTTTATATGAACTATTTACAATTCAAGTTTAAGGATCAAAAAGTCATTATTTTCATTTAAATTCAGCCTGTTAGGTGGCACAAAGCATCCTTAGTATTTTCTCTTCAGGTTATTCTGTGAAAAGCTTGTAATAAACACAATTCCATGTAGTTGTGTGTATATGTGTGCAAGTAAAAGATAAATTTAGACTCTAGATTGTACTTGGAATGGGACTTGAAAGCTGCTCAGCCACCTTATTCTACACCCTTATTCTTTTCTTCATGTTTTCTGCCTCCTTTTGAGTTTGAATATCATAACCTGACTGATAGACAGCAGGTACCTAAGCAACATTTCTACTGTCTCCAAATTTTGCTCTCTGAATTCACAGTCGTGTTTACAAGCTCATGAGAGATCATTAAATCACCTGCCCTTCTCCTGCCTCTAAGGCTTTCTGTGATGAGTAACCCACCCAAGGAAAAACTATTACAGTTAAGAAATTAATATGCCCTGGGGGACAGATGCCAAATTCCTCGCCCTTTGAGGTCTGGCTTCATGCTGTGAATAGAATAAGAAAACAGAGCAAACAAGACAGTAAAGAGAGGAGTGAAATTAAAATGTGTGTTGCTTGATATTAGAGACTTGGCTCCATTATATTTGGTTTTATGTATTTCTTTTTTTAACTTTATTTTTATTGTTGACATTATTGCAGATGTCTGCATTTCTCCTCCCTTCTCTACCCAACCCTGCCCCCTTTCCCTATGGCCATCTATTCTTATTTTGTACATTGCATTTATTTTATGGTTGTAGATCCGCTTGATATATTTAAAAAATGTCTTCAGTGGGTTCTCCATGTATCTTGCAGTGATAAAAGTGTACTTTGACTTGCTCTGAGTGCTCACGCCCAATGCATTCAGCATCAACAAATAGTTATTTTGAACGGCTATTTATATCAGTACTGTTCTAGATGCTGAGATACACCCTTGAACAAAAACCAAATGCAGCTTCCTTCATTATGAAGTAGCTGCTCTCTGTTGCCAATAGTATGAAAAAGCACTTCAGAAACTTTTAACTTTATACTTCAGGTTTTGTGTTTTTAAGGCTCCTGTGAATGAACAATGCATCCACAATGTGCAGACCTCATTTGTGTTTGTACAGACATATAGATTATACAAAAAAGTGTATAATGTGCACTTTTTTGCCCACACTTTTGAGGAGAAAATAAGGATGCACATTATGTATGTGGGTGGTACTAATTCCATATCTGTGGTTTTTAACTCTTTTATTTATGCTTATGCTTTAAAAGTATAACTTTAGAAAGCAATAATGATATCTGCATGTAAACTAATACCTTGGAATATGGTCATTGGTTTGGTTTCTAAACATGAATAAATTAAGAAATTGAATTAAAACATTAAAGTGGAAGATTTTTTTCCTCAAGGTTTGGGCCAAAAACACGGGTGTGCATCATACACAGCAAAACATGGTGTTTCGTGAAATTGCAGCTTCTGGTCCTTTCAGTCGCCGGACCTCCTTCAGAACCTTATGTAGATAAGTAACAGTCATAAGGAATTTGCCAATTGTATTTGAAGCCAAACTTTCTTTTAAATTTACGGTAAGTAATTCAGATAAGCAATGTATTAATATGAGACTGTCACCTCATATACAGACATGAACACAGGGTATGGCAAAAGTAGGTTTACTGTTGCTCATATTAGGAAAATAATGCAAGAATTAATAAATATTAATACAAGAAGAAGCTCTGTGTTTTGCCTACTCACAACTGTAAACCTAATTTTGCCTCAATCTGTATGTGAATACATTTATATGTAACAAATATGTCCTGATATTTTTGTGTTAATATTACATTTAGTATGGAACAGTGAGTTTTTCTATTAAAAACTAAAATTAAATAACCAGCATCTGTTAGGGAGTAGGTTTGGTAAATGAGTACAAAGAGTTCAAATACTTTATATTGCATACAAATTTCCTGGCATATGAAAGGGCCTTAGATGCCTGTCTTATATAAATTTTGAAATAATGAAAATGCCGAAAAGAATATGTTTGAAATGTTCATCTTTCTTCTGAGTTCCCCCTACTCTTCCGGCCTTCACCACACTGTGGCTGGTGTCCGTGGGCTATGCACATAGGCGTTTACGTTCTTTGGCTCATCTCTTCCAGTCCTCCCACCTCCCTCCCCTCTGAGATCTGTCGGTCTGTTCCGTGGGCCCATACCTCTGGTTTTATTTTGTGTGTTAGCTTATTTTGTTCGTTAGATCTCATGTATGAGTGAGATCACATGGTATTTGTTTTTCTCCGACTGGCTTATTTCACTTCGCATACTACTGTCCAGGTCCATCCGTGTTGTCACAAAGGGTAAGAGTCCCTTCCTCTTTACAGCTCTGTAGAATTCCATTGTGTAAATGCACCACAGCTTTTTTACCCACTCATTTACTCATGGGCATTTGGGTTGTTTCCAGACCTTGGCTTGAACATAGGGGTATGTATAGGTTATCAGAGTGCTATTTCCAAAAGAGAGTTGAATAGATATTAGCCAAAAAATAAACAAAAATTTCCATTGCAAAGGTTAGCCCACTGTGAAGTTTAGAAGGGACACAACGCAGAGGGCTGCCACGATTTTGACACTAACTGTAAATTCACAGGGTTCCTAGAACCATCCCCAGTGTTGATCATTCACTAGAAGGACTCAGAGTACACATTGAATGATGTTACATGCACAGTTATGGTTGATTACAAGGGAAAGAGGTAGATTAAAATCAGCTAAAGGAAGAAGCACGTAGAGTAAACTTCAGGCAAAGTTGCAAATGCAGTTTCCTTTGTCTTCTCACCGTGGAGTGAGGGCAGCATGACGTTCCTGGCATCGATATATGACGACATGTGCTGACTATGCCAACCAGGGAAGCTCATCTGCACCTTGGTGCCCATAGTCTGTCTTGGGCTCTGTCACAGTGGCACTGTTGACCGGTCTTATAGGGGATCTCAGCTCCTCAGGTGTCCAGGTTGATATGTCATGAGGTAAAACTCCACTCTAATTCCCGTTGTTACTGCCTGGCTGGCCCAAAGCCCCCAGGCCTACAGAGTCACATCCATCAGGTCACATTCCAAAGCCTAGAGATTACTCCCAGAAGCTGAGGTCAGTGGTCAATCTCTCTTTGAGGAAAGTTAAAATTATTTATTACACATACAGTATATATTATAAGCCAGGTATTAAATATCTAATTATCAGAACATCACTTTGAGTTATCAATATATCTGCTTTCTACTTACATTTATCAGTATTGCCTCTAGTCTTCTGTCTTTCCCTCATTTTTACCTCCCCTTGGTCTTGATTCCCTCCTCGTTTGCTACTTCCCTGTAGCATCAACATGTCGTCTAACCCAGGGGCATTCCTTTCTCCCCGCCAGCATATCCAGAAAGTTACTTAACATTAGAAATATCTCATTGACAGTGAAGTCATGGAGAGAAAAACATGCTTCTTCATTTCATTCTAGAAGGCTACACAGAAAATGGGCTCTATATACCTGTTATACAAAATACAAGTACATACTGTGGGTGATCATAAAATTAGTAGATAAGAAGACATTCTATTACAAGTTTCCAGAAGTTTCCAGTAACCAGCTATCTATTGGGCAGAAAATTCCTTAACAATCAAATACTGTAGCTTAATAAAGAGATCATCATAATCTGACTTCGTGCATATAGGATATTATCCTCTTATAATTAAACAACAAACACTGTTGATCGCTTGTGACGTATTTGAAAGAGCATCGCACCAGTAATGGAGAAGGCTTCTGTCAGGCCCTGACTCCGCTTCTAGGTCAAGCAGGTGTGTACATTCTCTAAACTCTAGATTTCTCTCCTGTAAATGGATGTAAAACATATGCTTTCCCTCTCACAAGGATCTTGAGAGGGTCCGTAAAACAACATGTGTATAGGGCTTCTTAAATCTTAAAGATATACTTTTATTGTTTCATATATAGAACAAATAACAAGTCTGAGCATTTCCTGAGGGCCATGGATACTGTAGAACATCCTTTGAATCCAAGTGATGTATGTGTGTGTTTCTTGAATTCAAATTCCTTTAGCCTCAGCTTATAACTTCCACATTTTAACTACTTCTCATACTAGTATACAAGACTATTTCTTTCAGTTACTCCATCTGAATTAGCTGTTGAATTTCCCAGAGTTACATAGGACATAAAGAATGATAGATACATAGATGATTTTATGCTATGTATGTGTTCTATATATACTTTTTATTACATTTAAATATATATAAAATCCTGTGTGCATAATGTGTAGATTCTAACAATTTCCATTATTTAAAAAAGGGTGATTGAAAAAAATGAAAAAATTTGGTAAAACTAGAACTCATTCTTGCATGGCAACCCAGAACTGGGACGGATGAGAAGCAGTCTCTTTGGGCAAGAAATCTCTAGTTTGCCCCAAACTCTGCACTCCCTGTTGCCTACCTTACCTATTTGTTTTCCCTACCCAGTCAGTCCCTATGGGTGTTGGAAGTTGCAACCTATAAATGAAGGCATGCAGAGACAAAAACAGCATTCCATAAGAACCAGGCAAGAAAGCAAAAGCAATGAAAAAGAATGTCCAACTCATAAAAACAGAGAGTTAAATGGTGATTGCCAGGAGCTAGGCGGGGTGGGAGGAAGAGGGAGAAGCTGGGGAAAAGGTACAAAACTTTCAATTATAAGGTGAATAAGGTCTGAGGATCTAATTTTAACATGGTGGCTATTGTTGATAATACTGTATAATTGAAATATGCTAAGAAAATATAACTTAAGTGTTTTCATGAAAAAAAGAAAAAAGGTTAATATGGGAGATGACGGGTGTGTTAATGAACTCTGTTGTGGAAATCCTTTCATGGTGTATATTAATTCATCACTTTACACACATTAAATATATCATGACTTTGTCAATTATACCTCAACAGAGACAAAAGAATAAAGAGAGTAAGAGAGAGAATCAGAAAGTAATCTGAGCACACCTTCAGCCTGTCCAGGCTGAAGAGAGAATCAGGGCAGCCTTATGCCACATAGATGGCCTAACTGGAAAGTAGCAAGAAGGTGGCAGCAGGGGCAGGCTGCCTGGGTGGTAGCAGGATATGAAACCAATGAACAGAAAGCCTGTGCAGGGGAGAAACAGCCCCTGCAAGACTGCTTCCAAATCCCTGTCTTCCAGGAGGCCTGGACTGCGGAGTGCTAACAGGCGGCACACCTGGCATCCAGAATCGACTTTGGCACAAGGCAGCACATGCTAATCAGCAAGCTGCCAGCCCACCAGCCACCCTCCTCCCCGCTGTCAGAGACTCATCCTAGTCAGCCACCTCCAATTAGGAAAGTGACTGAAGCAAAATACATGAATAAGCCCTGGCAAGGGAAATTAGAAAGCCTTGTGTGTTCGTCCAGAGGCAAGCTTAAAGGTTGTTTCAGGAATATAGGTAGTCCGATTAAGCCCGATGGATGAGAATGAATGAAAATGAATGAATTAGTAAAAGTACAGAAAGAGAATTAAACATTTTGATTGGTCTGTGATTTTGTTCCTTTAGATTTTCCTGGGATGTGCAACTATCACTTCAATACAATTTTGACCACTCAGGTCACCAGTTTTATTTCCCACACTGAAATTGAAATAGTCATCATGATGAGGAAAAAACCTTGCATAGCCTTTGGTCAACACTTTCTATGCATCGCATACTGTGTAGGTCCTTCCAATTTACTCATAGTGAAATTCTGAAAAAATATCTGCAGTTAGTACACTAAATATCTCCCCTTTTCAGACAAAAACATTGAAACCCAAAGTGGTCAAGTGGCTATTCCATCATCGTAGAGCAGTCAGTGACAAACAAAGAATGTGACCTCATGTGGTTTCACTGTTTATATTGCACGCGATGCCATCAATTACTTTTTTTTCTTTCGCTTTTTTACCTTTGAGAGACTGAAGTCAGAAATTATCCTGGGAGATTGTTTCACAAACGCATGATTTCTGTTTGAGGGTCAGGTTCACCATGCATAGGCCAGAACATGAGGCGAACATTAAGATTTGAATTTTAGTTAGCTGTTAGTACCAGCCATTGCTTATTGAAGTGGTTCAGATCCCTTTCTCTACTTCTTGTCCAAAAATTGATGCTCTCAGGTTATGGTGGCAACTAATACATTATGTGGATTTTCCAAGTTCAGTTCTGCCCAAGTATCATATTCTCCATTTTAAGTCAAATGAATTTAGTAAATTCAGGTCTTTAATAGATACCTACTTATAGAAGGATGGCCTTAGTCGTTAAAAGCTTTGGTTTAATCTGAGTTAAAGAACGTGATCACTAGCATTTGTGTATAATATACTTTACCTTGAAACTCATCTGTGAAATCTTGGTAACCTTATAAAATATATGAAGGGGATTTCAGGTGTTTCAAGTGGAAAGTATTTTTGTTTTATTTTGATTTTTGTAAATTTAATTTTTGCTTTATTAAATTTTGAAATAAAGTGAAAAACAATGATTTTTCAACTCTACATTACTATTTGTAGAGGTTTAGGTCATTAAATGTTTAGTTTCTTTATAATACAATTTTGAATGTATACTTATTCCTAATTTTTTAATTTTCAAAACAAGAATAAAAAGCTATCATTTTCATATATGTACTGGTCCTTCAAGGAAATATTCCCCACTTGGGTGATATTATGTGAAAAATACCTTTAATAATGCATTATTCATCAAAAGTAACATAATATCTCCCCAGTTAAATCACCTCAGGGAGCTACAAAAAATCACCCAAACTATTAATATTTGAATAGTCACCCTGAATTTTATGGCAATGCAATTATAAGATTGAAATGTAAATGGGTTTGAAGACAATGAGGAGCTTACATAGCCTATGTTTTCTGTTGTCTTCTATTCTTTTACTGTCTTATTGTCATCATACTAATTATATTATTTTTTTAACACATGAAATCAGGATATTACTGTTACAGTTCACACTGCTTGAACAGAGTACGGGAGACTTGGTGTCTTACAGGCATTAAAAGTTTATTTCTCAGAGCCCTGGAGGCAGGGTGCCAGCCTGGTGGGGTTCTGAGGAGATACCTCATTAGGGTGGCAGACCACTGACTTCTCCTCGTCTCCTCCCAGGGAGGAAGGACAGTGAGTTGGCTCTCTGGCTTCTTCGCGGAAGGGCCCTGAACCCATCCGTGATGGCTTCATCCTTACAACCAAATCATCTCCCAGAGACCCCACTCCCAAATGCCAACACACCGGGCATTTCAACGAATGAATTTTTGGGAAAGGCAGACGTGCAATTCAGAACAATTACTGTAAACGCTAAGGCAGTTGCATCAAGTTGTACCTTTTCGGATAATGGAGCCAACACTGTGCTGGTGCAGGGGTCCCACGGTGATACCACTGGCAGGCTGAATTTAACCATTTTTAGAGCCAACCTTATCTTAATTGAGAATGTCCACCTCACTCCTGATTTCACTTGAGATTACATGTAGATCACACTAGATTTCTTGGAAATCACTTCTGAAATGTAGTAAGTTATGACTGATGGGTATTCTTACCAAAGACTGGTGTTACGGTCATAATGACATTGATTAATCTGTTTGATAGCATCAGGCTATCAAATAATGCCTACTTTAAGGAGTTGAATTGTATCCTTTTTGAAATCTAGGAACGGAATAGTTCAGCCTAGGTGAACTGAACTGAAAATGATGAGTTTAATAAGACCAGATATGTGTATATCCACTCTCAAAAGATTTTGGGCTTTCTTGAAACAGTGCAAACATAGAAGGAAATCTGCTTCAAAGCTTTTCTTTCTCTCTCTTTGTGAGGCAATTAAATTATTTTTTAAGGGGGAAATGAATAAAATAAAACAGCCCAGGTCTTTCTAGGCAGCCGTTTAAACAGTAGTGTCTTTTGATTTTTTCTAAGCCACCACTAGATGGGGCCCTTGCATCCTTGGTTTGGATTCTTAGCTTCTTCATTGTCACTTTGGGGGCCTGACATACTGAGAAATAACGGGAGCCACAGTGATCTTTATGTTACAGGTTCGTATCGGTCATTTGAATATATTGTTTAGTGTTCAGGTCTATTCTCATTTTAGAGATGAAGTCACCAAGAGACACACTGAGAGAAGGGAAAGTTTAACATCTTTTGGGCAAATCCACATACTAGGCTTATATGCTTGTAGTTTCTCCTCTTAATAAACTCAAGAAAGGTCATGAAGCTGCCATGTCAGAAGCAGAACCCAAATTTTTGCCTGATTTTAGTCACATTTATCATTATGAATAGCCACTTCTCAAGCAATTTATTTTATTTTTGCCGAGCAATTTAATGTGCAATATCAATTTAAAATTACAAAGGTCTTAGGAGCTACACAGTAAAATGCGAAGGTTAGATTCATGACACTGAAAAGTGCATGATATGGAGGTGCGACTGACACTGAAAGGGAATGCCGGTGACAGGGAGGGCAGAATGATGTAGAGAAGAGTGTGGACTTCTGAGGCAGACGGCATGAGTCCGCATCCCACCTCCACTGACTGAGAATAGGATAAGCTTCAGGGAGGTGCTCAAAATCACTTACCCTCAATTTCTTCCTCTGTAAATGCAGGTGATAATAATACCTAACTCACGGGGTTGTTATGCGGAGTAAATGAATGAATATATGAAGAGTTCTTACCATAAAATATGGCATATATTAGGTGCTCCTTAGTGGTACCTTCTATTATCATATCTGCAGTAATGTGAGAATATGATATTTATGTGCAAAAGATATCAATTTATAGTATTTTTACATCACATTTATATTGTGATATTGTGATTAAACCTCTATTTCATGCTAAACTTAAAGGATTTTCTTGAAGATTTTATTTATTTTTTTTTAGAGAGGGGGGAGGAAGTGAGAAAGAGAAGGATAGAAACATCAATGTGCGGTTGCCTCTCACGTGCCCCACACTGGGGACCTGGCCTGCAACCCAGGCAAGTGCTTGATTGGCAGTTGAACCGGCAACCTTTTGGTTTGCAGACTAGCACTGAATCCACTGAGCCACACTAGCCAGGGGAGCTTACTAGACTTTTAACTTGTACATTCCTTCTTGTAGGATCTGTAAATATGGGCCATCAGTGTTCTTTTTCAGTTTTTAAAATTAATTCTTCCATTTGGTGAACCAACAGATAATGAGTATTTTCTGTGTTAGGAGGCAGCATTTTAAAAAGATATGGCGAGTCATGTGCCTGCACGCTGCTCGGAGTTTGGAGGAATGAGATAGACCTGTAAGAAATAAGTGAAGTAAAGGATCATAGGTGCCGAAGAGAACTATTCCAAAATAAGCTAAGGGCAAAAGAAAACAATTATAGCCAAGGAAGTCAGAGAAGCCCAAAGGGAAGAAGCATCAAGTCAAGCCTAGCAAATTAGTGTAATGGAAAAAGGCCATGCTCTAAGCAGACGACACACAATTATCAAAAGCAACAAGGAGCATATGGGGAATAACAAATTAGTGACTGGTGTGTCTCAGGCATGGGGTTCATTTGTATGTAAGGATGGCTGGTTAGACAGAGGCCAGTTCACGTGCAGGCTTCTATCCCATGCTAAAACCATGGAAACTGAAGGGTGCTTTGGCATGGGAGTATAATGAATGCATTTGAGTTTAGGAAAGAATATTATTATGGAGAATGTTGTATAAATAAATGGAAACACTATGAGTATAAATAAATGGAAACACCACAGAGTATTTAGTTAAGAGATAGTTGACATCATCCAGCTCAGAAATAACGAAAGCCTGAAATAAGACAATGAATATTGGTGGAGAGGGAGTTACAGATTTGGGAGGTACTAGACCAGAGTGAATCTGAATTGTAGGCACTGCAGAATACTCCCAGATTTCTGAGTGACTAGATAAATATAATTTTATTCACCGCAATAGAGAATAATGGAAGACATTGATAGGTTTTGCTTTTAGACTATAAGTTCAGTTGGGAATGTTTAAAAATCTGTAATTTCTGTGGGACTTACCTTTGATTACTGTAAAAGATTTCTGTTTTCCCCATCCCTAGTTTTACCTTTTTTTTTGTTCCATTCTCCTCAGTGGCAAGAGTGGTCTTTTAAGAACTCCAGTCTAGTTATATCACCTTCTTGTGCATAAAACCATCCCGTGGCTGTGCATTGCATGAGGCTTCCCCAGCCTAAACCATTGTGAGTCCACCTTTTGCTGTGCTAACCTCCACCGGATCTAGGAACATGTTTTGTCTTCAATGAACATATTTCAAGACTCTTCAGATCTCTTTTAACATGTCACTTCCTCTAGGAAGCCTTCCCTTACTCTACAGTCTCGGATAGGTAATCTTTAGGTAGTCTCAGAGTACCTATACTTTCTTCAGCAGTTATTATACTTTCTGTGTTGTGACTTGCTGATCCATTATACATATATTTTAGAAGGTTGTAGTCTCCCTGAGCTTATAATTCTTGTTCTTTAAACACTTGTGTCAGACAAAATGACAGGCACATGGGTGACTGTAGATGCTTTATTGAAACAAAGAGTGTCGTAGGAGGCTCAGTCAATTTTTTCGAGTCCATGTGGAAACATCCAGGAGACGGTCAGATGTTCAGCACTAGAGCTCATCATAAGATACATCCTTGAAGATCTTCATCATGTGGGAGTAAGTGGTGCTGTTAAGAGAGAAAATAAAGCAAGAAGAGCAGCAGAACAGCCTGTAAAGGGGACAAAGGAAGAGTGGTCAAAATGGAACATGCGTGGAAGAGTAGTGGCTCAAGAATCTCTGTTCGGATGGACCAAATAGCAGGTTGGGGTCTTTCGGGTGCGTTTACATAGCAAGCACATTGGAATGGCTTGCAGGAGGGTAGTGTATCTACGTTTTGTTTTGTTTATTTGGTTTATTTGGTAATTTGGTGTTTTAGGGGGTGAATGTAATACATTCCTTCCTTCTTGAACCAAATTTTAAACCAATTTGTACTCTGTGCCTGGACATTCATAGGCCTCCCTCTACCAGAGGATTAGCTTTCTCCTAATAATGTACAGAATAATAGAAGTCTTGATTCTACATGCACATCAAATTAAGATTACATTTCTCTGCTTCCCTTACTGCTATATATGGTCATATGTCTAAGTTTTCTAGGACATAGAATTTTCTGTTTATGGCCTTTAGCTCAGAAACATGCCTTTAGAGTGAATGGATGTCTCTCCTTCTCTCTCCCACCACCTCTTTTTGTTTTCTGGAATGCAGACCAAATGTTGGTAAGCACTCTTGAACCTCAAGAACACAGGCAATCCCTTAAAATGGCAGAGAAATGAGAAAGAGTAAGCTTAGGTTTCCGATGCCAAGACTGTCTTTCCCTGGATGTCTTAGGCGACAACTGTTAAGTGAGAGAGAGGCAAAATCTTTCATTGACTCTTGTCTGCCCTCCTGCTGTTTACTTCAGAGTTGGTGCTTAGTTGTCTTAATTGCTGCTTAGCTTAATATATTTTCTAGGACTTATACTTTTCTTTTATGATAACTTAATTATACATGTAATATTATATATTATATATAAATGAATAGAGCATATATATTGTATATACTATTTATATATGTATGAATATTGCTTATGTAAAATATTGCATACATAATATTTTGAATAGAGCACAAAAATATTTATTTAAAAACTGTGTTGGAATTCACCTACATATCTCTGTCTCCAAATCCTCCAAGGTAAGGCACCCATTTTCCTAGTCCTTGAATTCTGAAAAAAATTACTATCAGGCTATTTTTGAGGATCTGGGTATGTAACCCCAAACACAGGCAAACATATCCATTTATTTTTGTGCCTATATCCACACAGATAGGTGCATGTATGATTATAAGTTTATTTATTCCTTACTGAATTAAAAACACATGCTAGGCACGCATACTAGGCCGTCCAGACCTGAGGTCAACGGGAAAGACAGGATCCCTACCCAAACAGGGGTCACCGTCTGTTTGAGGATATTGACAGGGGACCTGAAGAATGCTGTCTGATGACATGGGCTCTCAGCCTTGGTTTGGAGTATTAACTGGTTGGTCCTCACGGTTTACACCCCGCCACCGAATCCCCAGGGTTCCTGAATATTCACATGTGTATCGGTGCGTGTACTTTCACACTCCAGCTGGTTGCAAATACATTACACTCTACATCCACGAACATTTTCAACATTGTAGTAATTTAACAGCTATTGTGCACAGATGTAAAATTAGTGTCGACACCATTATTGGATTAATTCTTCTTACATTCAGTCTTAAGTAATATGACTTTACTTATGCTTATGGTGAAAGCATTAAGAAATTTGGTCCATATTTATGACATGTTTTTGCCAAAAATGTAATCAATGCAGTGAGAAAAAAATATTAAGAAAGCTGACCGAATAAATCAAGTACATATCAATTAAAACTTTGGTTACCTGAGATTTTCCTGTTCAGGTTATTTTAAAATGATGTAGATACAGCAATATTACAACAATACTCTGATACCACATTTTAATTAATTGTATTTCATTTTTGTATGCTTTCAAAGTTTCCCTTTTAAGATTCAGTTAGCAGGAACACAGTGAACTGTCAGAGCATCTGTGTCTCAAATTTCATCATGCTGGCCAAATTCAGACATTTTTTGAATTTTCCTTGTTGTTTATCAGTCATCTGCTGATATAAGTTCACTTTTCACTTCCAGAAGATTGCCTATATTATATTGATTCATTGTCTTGCTAAGGATTACCTCATTTTTCTGATTATCTGTCAAACTCACTTACCCAGAACACAATCAGAAACTCAAGCACACACACAAAATAGACATCTAACTAATGACATGGGAAGTTGTAAAAAATCACGTATTCCAATCACAGCACTAAGCTTCAGGTTCCCGAGCTGACATGTGAAGAGCTTGCAAGTTATTGCTCTTATTCCTACAAGAATAAACTGAACAAATTGAAAATAAAGACTTTTATTGCATCCATAATGGAATCAAAGTGACAGGGAAGCTGCCATCCCAATTGTGAAGAGGCAGGCACATTCAGAGACACGCGGCTAAGATTCTTTTTACCGGGAAGAGATGCTGCTGAAGCATCGTACAGGTAGAGGCACTTAGATGGTCGTTTTGATGAATTCCTGGAGACTGGGAGTCTTCTAATGTGAAAGGGAGAAATTCCTTGGGCCACAGTCTTATGGGGGAGCCCCACATATTCATGGGTTTCACCTCCAGGAATCCTACCAGGTTCTTGAGGTAAAGATCTGAAAAATGACCCTTCCTGCCTTTGGCAGGGGATGGGCAAGGAACAGGGATCATTTTGAAATACACCGAGAGCTTTCTCCCTAACAGAAGCAGGTGTTTAAGGGAAGGGACTTGGCTAGAGACTCATCTCAGCTGACAGAAGGACTTTCCTCTCAGTCCAGACCCTCTAGTCTTACTCTCTCACCTTAGGTGGTGTGAGGAACACAACGTGTCATCGGGCAGAGCGTCAAGGAAGTAGACAGGTCGTGCTTCAGGAGAGGGAATACGGAGACTAGGGAATAAAGCTGTGCCCATGGAGAGACCCCGTGAAGATTACAGCCTGAGATGCAGCCCCACTAGAAACTGAGATTTAATGGCAATATTTTAGAAAGCCTCACCACCAAACCAACAAAAACCCAGTGGAATGGTTGTGGCTTACAGCAGAAAGAGCTGAAGGCGTGCACTTTGGGAGTGGGGTGCTTAGAGAAGCCCAAACTCAAGACGGCAAACCACAAAAGAACACAAATGATGGACTGCAGAATAGTGTACTTGAAATCTACATAATTAGCCAATGTCACCCCAGTACATTTAATTTTAAAAAGAACACAAGAGGAACTCGAATCCTGTGTCACTTACAACTAGAGCAAACATTAAACACACTCTAACTTTTAGCTAAATTAACATGAATCTTACACTAAAGTTCTATTTAGCAGTTTCTAGTAACTAAATCAACATAGTCAACTTACATCAAAAAATTATCAGTGATATATGTCAGCTGTGTTTCATATAAGTTGGGAGAAAAAAATTAGAAGGATGTCAAAAGTAAAAATAGAAACAACACAGTTTGTAGGGGGAAAATGAACCAGACTTGGATATGACACAGATGTTGGAATTATTAGATGAGGAATTTAAAATAACTGATTAATATGCTAATGTAAATGTTGAAACTATTTTTGCTAAAGCAAAAACATGTCAGCAATTTAAGCAGGTATATAGAAACTCTAAGAATCAAAAGAAAGGGTAGAAATAAAAAACAGTAATAGAAATGGAGAATGCTTCTAATAGGCTCATCAGTAAACTTAACATGAGCTTCCATATTGATCCTTAGAAACTTTCAAAATTGAAAGTTTAGCAGGAAAAATAAAACAATAGCAACAAAACTGAACAGAGCATCCAGGAGCCATGCTACAACTTCAACAGGTATACCATATTTGTAATCGGAATATCAAAAGAAGGAAGTGAGAACAGAGCAGACACCATATTTGAGGTGATAATGGCTGAGAACTTTCCAAATATTAGTGGACAAACCACAGATGCAGAAAGTTCAGAAAACAGCGAGGAAGATAAATTTACAAAAAAAAAGAAAAAGAAAAACATACTTAGTCATATCATATTCAAGCTACAGTGAAACAAAAGCAAGGAGAAAATATTGGAAAAACAAGAGAAAGAAAAAACAATCACCTTAACAGAGGAACAGCAGCCAAAGTAATACTGATTATGTCACCACCGTTTAAAACAGTCTCTGTGTGTAACGGCTTCCCACTGCATGGCAAAGCAGATTGCACCCCGTCAGCACGATCTAGCAGGGCCTGAAGGGTCTGGCTCCCGCCTCCAGCTCTGGCCTCATCTTCAATGAAACCTTGCCGGCTCCCTTCCCATCTTGTAAGCCTCTTTTTGTTTCTCTTAATGCCATGTTTTCCCCCTGGGGCCTCTGTGCATTTTCTTTTCTAAGTCTAGTTACTTCCTCTTGTCAGGTGACCCCTCGAACTCTTCCCCCTATTCCCCGTGGGAAGGCTAACCACCATCCTCCCAGTCTAGATAGGGCACCTGATTACAGCTCATCAACAACCCTGCCCAGTTGTGATGTTGGTTTACACTGTGCTTTTTTTTTATTATTATTTTTAAGAAAAAAATCAGATGTGCCCAGCAAAAAATGAGGACTAAATGAATGCTGCTTTATAAATGAACAAATAGGATTCTTGCAGTTATCTTACTAGATCAGCAATGATCAATTAGAGATCATTGGAGGAATAGTTTAAATAAATATTTAATAATTCATTTAAAAATTCTTTAATTACCTCTTACTTGCTACTGGGCACCCTTTTACAATTTGGGGAGAAGAAGACACGCATGCTCTTATCCACGTAGTTGATTAGGGTATATGGTCATTCAAACCAAAAGAAAACTCAAAAATGAAAGCGTGATCTGACGGAGATGTGCACAGGGCGATCTCATAGGAGCCTTCAGGGTCAAAATCCAGCAGAACGAGCAAACTCATTTTGTATGTGTGTGCAGTCGTAGCAGTAGCAGACTGTACATCCCTTTTGGTGCAGGAATCTTTGCTGTTATGATCATTGGTGTGCTCCCAGGGCCTATAAATGGACCTCATATTTAGTAGGTGCCCAGTGATTTATTAAGAGAAGGACTTGGGGCTAGCTAAACATAACAGAGGGATGAGTAACAAGGAACATTTTTAGGCAAAGGAAACAGTGTATAGCTCAGACTAACATGTCACGCAGCTTCAACCTGGAATATGAAATGGCTTCATTTAGGTTGTTGGCGCTTTTCACTGAGACAAGGGCGTTGGGAAGAAAAGCATTTGGAGAAAGGGATATGAGTTTTAGACTTATTAAAATCCATGACATATTCAGGTGAGCAAACAAAATACATTTGTACCCCCTCATAGTTTAGCCCACACTATAATTAACCTTTCAGACATTTTCTTCTAGATCATAATAAATAGATTCTAAAGTCTCACAAATTTTAAGTTAGTGGAATTTGAGTTATTAGGTTTTATGACAAAGATTTGTTATACAAGTTCTCAGCTCTGTCCATCATTCATAGGAGTTTTACCATTTTTATCATTCAGATATAGTACAGTTATGAGTCAAAATTATACCCTTAAAATACAATAAATTAAAATGGCAACCTTTCATAGTGTACCTATACTGTATTTGTAAATGCTAATCATATTATTATTGTTAGTTATTGTTACCATTCATTATTATTGTTATTATTATTATTACTAGTGTCATTATTTGAAAGGGAAGTATTATTTTTCTGTCCACTGAGCTGAAGGAGGAAAAAACCCTACTTGTTACTGGAATGCCTGTTCTTTCTGCCATTCCTAGCAGTAACCAGCAGGTGGTATCAAACAATTTTACATGTTTGTTCTACAGCAGTTTTTGTGCCTGAGACTTTCCCCCACACCCCAGTCACAAATACCCACACAAAAACATTTTTGGGTATAAAAGACTAAAGAGATTTTATTTTATTTTTTTATTTAAATTTGTTTTAGTCTAGCATGATAATTTTTCACACAAGCACTGTTTCTTTTTAAGATAGTGATAGTGCTTTGCATGCAGCAACTCATCGTTGCTCTAACAAGTCTGTGGAAAACACTGTTCCTGGTCCCCGCTTTACAAAGGAGCTAACTGGTACACAGAGGCTAGGGAATTTCCCCATGGTCACTAAATTAGGTCTTTGGCATCTGTCCTTGGTGTCCGCGGTGATGTCTGTGCTGAAATCACTTCCCCTGATTTGATTTTCTCTTTTCAAAGTGCATGTTTTCACCCAACACCTATCATTTCTTTACGGTTCTATCATTTGCTCAGCTACTATGAGTTGAGGTTTTTGACAGTTACACCTTGAAATGATACTACATAGAGTAACACCAGAATATAAAAAAAGCTGTATGTTAGCTATTACCTGTGTATGGGGAATCGTCACATATGTTTCCCATATATGCATACAATTTTAGTTCTAAAAGCATTTTGAGGTACTTGCCTTTCATTTTACTGAAAAAGAGACATAAGCATCCCCCCAAAGCATTGAGTTATAGAGGTCGCACAGAGGTGCTAAAGGAAGAAACTGTCCGTTAAAGAAATGTAGGGACATCGTTTACGGAGGCCCTTCTAGGTATAGAAAAATGCACGTTGTTGGGAGACAGGCACAGGCACGTTGTGGGAGGTATGTGAGCTTCCAAGTAAGCCCACTCCTTATTTAATGCCCAGCTCGCTCATTCACAGAGTGACGGGACCGGGCTGGGCTGCACTAGCAGGCAGGAGAGCTGCCCAGTGAGACTCCTATCTTTCCAGTGACAGAGAAAAAGGCATCCAGGGAGGGCAGGAGGAAGGAACTTACAGTCAGTGGTAACAATTTCATTGTCGAGTGTCCAAAATCAGGTAAAAATACAATAACATTTAGAGGTGGGCAAGATTTGAACATGGTGAAACATAGCAGATGCATACTGAAATTGCCATGATATTTTATTGGCTTAAGTGACTACCAAATGCACAAGGGGAACCGGAGTACTGTTTAAATCAACAGCGATTTAAACTGGTCCTCAAAAGTAGTGATTTACACGTTACAAGTTTTAGTTTTAGTGTTTTTTTAATTTTCTATAAATTTTAAACTTCATTATGGAAGAAATGATGCCCTTACTGTGCTAAGCAGTCTGGAATTAACTTCCTAGTGCAGTACTTGTACTGGGAATGAGGAGCTTCTGAATCGCAGGTCCATTGTAATCACTACTGAGGAGGATTGGTCCGTGGCCTAGCATGATCCACATAAATAATGAACCAGCTAATAAGAGACTTTATGTGGGGTTTAAAAAAAATAATGTTAATGAGCAGTAGATCAATTTAAGGTGATGACTTTTCCTCACCAGAAATTCTACCTGAGTATCACCCATTTTTTTACCCTCAGCTGTCCTGAAGAGAACAGAGGGACTCTTATAAACAAAAATGAAAACTGAAAGCATTTCAGGCCCACCTCTCCCAGTAGTTTTTTGTTTTTGTTTGTTTTGTTCATTTAACTTTATTTTTTTAGTGGAATAATGTGGCCTTGAAGGTTGCTTCAGAAACAAACAAGCAAACAAACTGCTTTCCATGCTGTCCTGCTGGGCCCCGTTGATGTTGTGGTCCTAATCTTTTCTTCTGTAGGTGTGACGACTGTCCTGACAATGACAACTCTAAGCATCAGTGCTCGGAACTCTCTCCCCAAAGTGGCTTATGCAACTGCCATGGACTGGTTTATTGCTGTTTGTTATGCATTTGTGTTCTCTGCCCTCATTGAATTTGCAACTGTTAATTACTTCACCAAAAGAGGATGGGCTTGGGATGGGAAGAGTGTAGTAAATGACAAGGTAAGTGATAACTTCCTTCTTTCCATGATTAAGGCACTCCCTGGGAGATTTTGCAGATTTAGCATCTGTGGGTATGAATCACACCAATTTCTTTGAAAGGGTGCTCTTGCCTGAAACCCTGTAGGAGCGCTCATGGTAGCAATACGTCTTTAGAACCACTCCCTAGCATCTGGTGAGCTCTGACTCTGTGTCAGAAGTTTTGATAACATTTCTTTTTTTTTAACATAGACTCTTTCATGTAATCTTTGCATCAACTTACTAACTAAAGTCTCATATTAATTCTTTTTTATTCTGATGAAGAAACTGAGGTCTCATGAAGTTACTTGTCAGAGCTCACACAAAGAGTTAATAAGTATAATGGAACCCAAGTCTGATCATTAAGTTCACACTCTTAAACACCACACTGATTTATTTATTAAAAGTGGGTGCTACCTGTACTTGCTATAGAATTCAAGCCTTGTTTGTGGGTTGAGTTACTACCCTTCACCTACCCCCATCTCTGTTGCTTGGATGTAAAAGTCTATATATACATCATTGTTATTTCCCCCATGTTGTATGAAATAATTGAGTCAGTTGTGGAATGCCTAGAAATTTTAGGTTGTTCATGTAGTCTGTAAGACAAAAATTATTGAGGTTCAAGATAAACTTCTTTTGGGGTTGTTGGTGCTCATTTTTAGGTTTCCAGTATGAAAGGTAGTGGTAGTTCTGTACACTGATATACCAGCTGTTTCCTTTCTTATTCCATAGATTATTATTCATCTACCTTAAGTGAAGGCTTTGGATATACCACAATATGCAATAAAGTTTCCTTAACAAAAGTAAAAAGTTCTACTTGTAGGATCACATTAGCAATCTATCTACTTAAATGCTCTTCTATTACATTTGGAATAATGTATTTGCTGATTTAATTTCTTTTTCAGTTATTTCAATATAAATATTTTCCCTCATTTCTATGTTCATGTTGCAGCTTTAAGCATACAAAAATGTTATAGTTTAAAAGTTCTGCTCTTTTCCCATAATTTTGCAAACAAACTTTTCATGAGTTCTGGTTTATTTCATTTATTTTATAAGCTATATTTTGCACACGAGTAGCCTCGTGTACAAAATGCTATTTTGCACTCATTGGCTAATGAGTAAACATTAAAAGAAGTTTGATTAAATTTTGTTGTTTAACCTCCAGATTATTTCAGCATTTCCATTTTATTTTATTGTTGATTTATGTCCTCATCCCCCATGTGGTAAGCTGCTTTTTCATTACTATCTATGAAATTACTTCTTTTTAGTGATATTAGTTAACACATGCACTTTCATACTAATATATTTTTGAAGATAAGATGCTAGTTAGTCATTTGTGAGTGTGTCACAAATGGTAAATAGTAGTTTGTGGTATAAATTCCTCATGTCAAAATTCATTAATATATTTTAACACTGTGAGTATACCAATCAAACTGGCATTGTGATATGGCAAGTCAAAAAGTATGCCTTCTCAACCTCTGAACTTGGAAAAAAGAATTACCTATATATGCAAAGAAAAAACAACAACAACCCACAACCCATTCTTGAAAATGCATTTTAAAAGCAATAACTTCCATGAATGATTATTGGATTTAAGTCTATCTGCATATCAAATCACACATAGTGGAGAGAAATCTAGGTCAAAATTATTGATGCTACAACCTAACATGTAGGAAAACAAATCATAAAGTTTATATTGTTTCAGTTCTTAGTGGTTCAAGTTTAGTGATTAAGGTAAAGGGTACATTACTTCAGGCACAATGCTTGTTTGCATTTACTTATTCATAGCTAGATTGCCAAGCACAGTGCCAGGTATGAAATTTTTATTGACTAAAAACTAAGCAAATTTCTGATATTAAATCTGTCCATGTAATAATGTGATATCAGTGAGAAGTTTTAAAACTTTCCAATGATGAATTTACCAGTGGATGTCCAGTACAATTCCCTGATTCAAATGACTTTGGGGATGTGTTTCTTAAACCTGTATTGGAAATTTCCAGGGCCCTAGACTGGAAAAAATTCAAGTAGAATGCCGTAAGCTAACCCCTCACATATATATATGGAATGCAATCTACCTCTGCTCTATTTTTCTTTAGATTTAATTTTAAGTGAAAAATAATAATTTTCTAGAAATACAGTTTTAATCCACTGGCCATATTGGTGTCCTTATATTCTAATCAGACTGACGATGTCCTCTGCTTTCTTGAACATGAGTAACTTCAGTTAAGGTATTTATCAATACGAAGAGCACTTGAAAACTTGAAAATTGGTTAATTGGCAAGTATTAATTGGCTTTATGAGAATAATCACTGGTGCATACATATTAATGTTATATTTTTTAAAGTAATACATATTTGACATAGTTTACATGTAGATTATGCCCTGATGATCGTTAAAGTTAAATAAATAAATATCCTCAAGTTATATTCACATTACCTTTGAGTGCTCTATTGGAAGATGAATCTTACCTTGTTTTGTAATCTTGGTCAAAATTGTGCATCACTTTTAGGCTCAGGTGTGAAATCAGACAACAGAACCTTATCATCCTAAAAATGTAGTGCTGGATCAAATGGTTCAACTCCAAGTTTTCATGTCTTTCCATTCACAAAGGTATCTACTTAGGTAACCCTCTGAGTTCTCCGGAACCTTCCCTTATGCCCAGTGTTTTCCACTTGCCCAAGAGTAATTAATCAGCGCCCTTTCCTTCTTGTTCCTTTCTCAACATTCATCCACTGGTTATATTTTTTCTTATTTATTCAAAGTCCATTTTTGTTTTTTAACTGCCTCCTTCCTTTCAGTTTATGGAGATGCTTAATATGCTCACCTCACCATAGAGGCAGAGATAAAACTCTCTCCATATCCTGTGTCACTCATTCCCCTATCCTCAGATTCTACCCTCTTTTTTGCCCTTTGAACTTTTCGAAAGCATTGCTTACACTGCTATGTTCTCAATTTCAGTTTAATCTCCAACTCACTATAATCTGATTCCCTTTGTATTTATTGTCCTACCACCAGAGGACATCAGCCACCTCCACATTTTCAGATCAGATAATAATTTTCCATTTTTCTCAACGGAAGCCCATTGAATTCTGTTATATTCGAGAACTACATTCCAGGCCCAAGTTAGTGGCATTTTCTTATCGTTTCCTCTTTAAAATGAGGCTTAGACTATCAACTTCCTTCCCTCAAATTCTGGCAGCTGCCACTATTCATTCTATTCTTTGAAATTCTCTGCCCGAGTTCAGAGTGGCTCCAGTCTCCCTAGCATCTGCTCTTGTTTATCCCACAGCAGACAATCATTTGGTTTCATTTCATGTTGTTTTAGTTTTTACTATTCACAGTGCATTCTCTTTAAGGGCTTTACTGTTGGTATTTGTAGGAATGTGTGCTGCACTAAGCACGCTGTCCAGCCACTCACTGTCTCCAAGTAGGTGATCTCGCCTCATCCTCAGTACAAATACCAATCCTTAGGAAGCTTCTGAATTCTCGCCCGTCCCCAAACGATTAGATCTCTTTGTAGTCTGCCTAGTACCCTCCCCTTTTGCTTCAGAGCCTTTATTATAACTTGTAATTGCATATTTGAGTCTCAACATCTTTGTTGATCATGAAAACAATGACTGTGTTCATTTTAATAAGTCAGTTATCCCTGTCCATTTGCACAGGATTTTGTATAAATTAGTTGCTCAATAAATACGATGTAGTTGATGAAGTAGGACAAATCAAATTTACAACCAACTTTTTTATTTTACCTTCCAGTTATTATCTACAAGTGTAACCCATACTTTCTTTTGCCTTCGAGAATCATATATCCAATCTGTTCCTTAGGCTCCTATGCTGGAATATAACAACTCAATTTTTGCATATCTTTTTTTAATGAAAGAAACAACAAACAAAAATAAAACTCCTAAATTTATTTTTTAATCCTTCTCCCAAAGCAGCTTGTTTTTCATCTGTACCTCATTTCATGGCAAAACCTAATATCACATGCCAACAACTTGGAGGAACCCCTTAACATCACCAGTCATTAAATGGTGTCCACCCTCTACCCTATATATCATAGACTATGCCCTTGCCATCTCTCATTTTTTAGCCTCTTTATTCCTTATTATTCTAATCATTTCTGCCTCAAGTCCATCCTATAAATTAGGTCCAGAGTTATCCTTCTAAAACTAAAATCTGATTGTTTAACCTTTCACCTCTTTAATTAATTATTGAAGGCAATTCTTCAAGCAGCTTGGCTAATATGGGTCCAAGTTTTCTCATCTATTTATTTACATGATGAATAATAAGGGCACTATTTTTTGCTCTTCATTGTGCACTTACTACTATGTGCCTGGGAATGTCTCCATTTTGGAAAAGAAGATGTATAGGATTGGCCACACAAAGAACTTGGTCAGGATCACACATCCATTAAGTGATGGACTCAGTATTCAACACGGATCTGAAGTCCATGCTCATAGTACTGCTCAGGCCATTTCATTCCTGCCCGCCCCCTCTCCCCCCCCAAACATCCCTGCTTCTACACGTCTCCGGGACACTAGATGCACTGGTCCCTTTTACTGCAACTCCCTTGCTCTCCTTTCCTGACTAATGAACTTTTATTTATTTCATAAGATCCTTTTGATTTTCCTTAAATCTTACAACTTTCCAAATACATCTAATTGCCAATATGTTTCTACAGAACCTGGTACAAGTTATTTTATGTAACCTCATTAAATTACACATTTATTGTAAATAAATCTGTTTCTAACAGCAGGTTTCATCCTTTAAGAAGATAATGGCTTTGTTTTATTCATCGTTTTCTCTGTTATTCCCTAGCATAGCATTTAACATGTAATTTATTTCAATTAAAATTTTAAAATAACTAACTTTAATCTGCTGAGATGGTTTCCATTTCTAAACCTTAATCAGTGGTTCTGTACTGCCCAAACAAATCATATTCTCTGGAAATACACTGGATATTAAACTATTAGAACAGAGACAGAGCAACATGATACCCAAACTAACATGAAGTGTGCCATCGTTTTGTGATCCACTCCATGCGACTCATAGAAAACATTATTTTTCAAGTGTTTTTATTGATTTCTTTGCATTTTTTAGCATCCTGCCTTGTTCCAAAAGCATTTCAGGCAGTTTTCCAGAATAATGCACATACTTAAATTATTATAAAATAATTTAAGAATAGAAGTAGGAAGTCAGAATGAAGGAAAATAGACCACAAATATTGCGGCCAGAATGTTAACTGTAGTTCATAGCTAGCATAGCTAAGTATCAAATTCTAAGTTTCTTAGCGACCACAGTAAATCTTTGCTTGGGGTGGGTGGTGTTTTTCTTCAATCAAGAAATGGAAGCATAAATTTCTTCAGAAAGAAAACTTTCCCTACACTGAATTCTCTTTTTAAAACAATATTGTATGGGTTTTATATCAGAGACAGCTGGGTACTGTTGCAGGTAGGAATGTCAACATTTTCCCAATAAACGCAGTAATGAATTTCATATTGATGTTTCTTGTAGTCCCCTTCAATAAAAGCTGAAGGCAGTACATTAACATACAACTCAGTGAAGGCAATTCTTCAAGGAGCTAAGCTAATATGGCCCAAGTACATAGCTTTCTCATGGCCCAGTTTAATCCAAGGAAAGACTTTAGAGTACTTAGAGAAGTGGATGGACTATATAACCTTCAAACAATCTTCTGTAAGTATCACTTTTCTCAGCCAGGATGGTTAGCAGGCAGTTAATACCATTGTCTGACCAGGGAGCATGTTGCTGTTTCACGGGTACTGGGCTTTCCAGTAGCCACAGTGACTGTAAAAGAGCAACCTGCTCTGTAAAAAGAGCATAGATTCACTACTTTGGAGACCTGGTGTTTTTCTCCGAAGTCTGTTATATTTAGCATTATATTTACAAAAGTGCCATTTCCTTGCTCTAATGGACAAATCAGAGATTCTTTCCAACTTGCAAACCATGTGATTGTTATTCTCATTTATATGCCAGGTCACTTCACTAATAAGTAGCTAAAGCAATCACTCAAGTTATTAACACACTATTTTGTCTAATACTCTAGGGAAGCCAAGATTGGTTTGCCAACACGGTGTAAGACATTCAGATTGCTGTAACCAGAAAATTTCCAGTCCTGAATTTTTAATTATGTATTTAGATCTCTAACAGAATAACAAGCTCAGAATATTCTGAGTTCTGTAAAACATCATTTTAAAAGTAGAATTTAATTACGGTGGGTTGTATTTCCTTTTCATTCCACTTCACTAGCAGCATCAACGAATTCCACAGCAGCACAATTTACATTTTCCCCAGGTAGGGTATAAAAATACATTGCTTATTGATTTTGTTCATAAACTATATTTGCCCCTTTCACACTTGCATGTCTCAATCACGAGTAAAACTTCCTGAAACATTGTTTTAAAGTTGAGCGTATTTTATGATTTCTCAGTCTCCTACCTCTATA